>CM076582.1:1459571475-1459873878 GCA_034641835.2 Pinus albicaulis
TTGAATTCCTTACCAAATATTTTATTTGAATTCCTTGCTTTTAAAAGCCAATGATATCCCTTATTGTGTTAATGTTATGTAAATTCCTTGTCCTAGTGCCTCACACTCTACTATGAATGTTTTACCAAAAGTAGGTGCAACCGATGTTTGTGTAGAAGACATGGCATCCATTAAAAGAGAGAATGCCAAAGTAGCCTCATCATTCCATATAAATGATATTTTCTTCAAGAGATATGTGAGTGGACTTGAAATGTATGCATAATTCTTAACAAATGATCAATAATATCATGTAAGTCTAAAAAATCTTCTAAGAACCTTGATTTTCTTAGGAATAGGTCATTTTGTAATAGCTTGCATCTTTGAGGCTCCAACTTCACTCCTTCCTTTAAAACAATATGAACCAAATACTCGAATTCTTATTTCCCAAAAGCACATTTGGATATTTTTACTTTAAAATGATTGTTCTCAATAATTATTTATATAACTTTTCCACATGTTTAGTGTGGTATTCCCATGATTTATTATAAATATGTGTATTATCAAAGAAAACCAACACAAATTTTATAAGATGGGATAAAAAAAAATTGTTCTTAAGTCGAGCCCGCCGGACTTCAAACGGCGATAAACCATAATTCAAACCAAATTCGCGTTCCAAAATAGCCTGCTGACGTCGGCCAATTTTGTGACGCGAAAACCAAATGAATTCCGCCCTAATATTTTTCGGGTCCGAAGTTGGGCTAGCGTACGGAGGGAGAGTTGTGACGCGAATTTCTTATCAAACTCGCCCTAATATTTTTCAGAGTCCGGATTTCCACTACGCGAGCGGCCCAAACAAAGACCCACTCCAATCAATTTCTTCCACGTGTCCTCAATCAAAACTTGCCCTGCTCCTGGCTGCAGGTGCATTCTATGGCGTTTAAGGCGATGGGACATGATGTGGCGATTTCATATCAATCGCATTAACATTTAACGTTGTTCAATTAAGTTTTCACATCAAATTCGCATTAATTAAGTTTTAACACTGTATCGGACGTCCACTCCTGTGAGCGATTCCGCATGCTCCAATATGATCCGGCCTTCGGCCCTCATTATTAATGATCAGAGATTTATTATGATGGGCATCATTTGATTGCATTGCAATCGGGTCGAAAAAATGGCGTTTCGCTATGGTTTTTCAGACGAGCCGGTTGCTGGATTACACTGCCTGCTAACCTGGACGCATATGAGAAGTGGCCACCTGAATTGTTGGCTAGACCCTTTGCCGCATATCCGCATTTCTCTGCTCCCGTTCTCTATCCTGCCTTCCTCTCTTGGAATTCTACTTCTCCGTCTCATCTTGTGCCCACTACGCCGAGACTTCACCCATGGAAACAATCGTGGAGGAACCACCTGAGGAGTAGTTTGGTTAATTTTTTTTCGCTTGTGACCCACTTTTTAATTGGCCGTTTAGATTATTTTACTGTGTTGGACCTTTGTAATATTTTTGAATTCTGTAAATTAAACGTTCAAGGCTGGTTTCCCCGTATGAGGGCAATCTTCTTAATTTTTTGGTTTTTTGATGAAAAATTTTCCATGAGTCTGGCTAGGCAATGTTTTTGACTTCGGTGTAATTTATTCCCAATGTTAATAGATTAAATTTACGAATCACTGATTTAGTCACTGTGGTCTTCCGCGAGGAGGCCCAAACAGAGGAAGAATGCACCCGTCCAGCGAGTCTGAGCTCGGAAAAAGCCGGCCAGCATTCGGGCCTTCAGGAGGGGAGCCGTGGCATGCATGTGGAGGTAGCACCTAGCGATCCTTGACCTTCCGAAGGACGGTGCCGAATCGTGGAGGAACCACCGGAGGAGTAGTTTGGTTTATTTGTTTTTCTTGCTTAGCAGGCCCACTTAATTGGGCTGCTTTTAGATTATTTTACTGTGCTGGACCTTTGTAATATTTTTGAATTCTGTAAATTAAACGTTCAAGACTGGTTTCCCCGTATGAGGGCAGTCTTCTTAATTTTTTGATTTTTTGATGAAAAATTTGCCATGAGTCTGGCCAGGCAATGTTTTTGACTTCGGTGTAATTTTATTCGCAATGTTAATAGATTAACTTTACTTAGAATTCTCACATGATTAGCGTTTTTCTTGATCCGTTCAAGGATTTTGGGTACTTTAATTTGTATTTGGAACAATGGACGTCGGTACTCTATCTGTTTCTTTACTTTTCTACATACTACTATTTCACTTTCTTATAGATGCCTCGGGCATATTTGAATGCTTTCTCAGATTGTCGATAATCTCCAAGGACCATTATTGATTTTTATATCATGTCCCTGTATGTGACATGGGGTATTTTTCTATCATTGTTTGGGGTGGGACTTCCACTTTTCTCGATGGATATTTGGGTTCCAATCTTCAGATGTGAAAATGTAATGACTTCATGGACTGTTTTACTTCATATAATATATTCAAAACAACAGTTTTTCTCTTGTGAAAAAAAAAATGATTAATGTTTATCACTCTGCCTTCAAAACTAGCGATGTTGGTCTATGTTGCTGGTTTATTGATATGGTTTGATGGTCTTTTTATATTTTTGACATATCACACTCCTCACATGATTAGCTTTTTTCTCTGTTCAAGGATTTTGGGTACTTTAATTTGTATTTGGAACAATGGACGTCGGTACTCTATCTATTGCTTTACTATTCTACATAATGCTATTTCACTTTCTTATAGATGCCTCCTGGCATATTTGGATGCTTTCTCGCATTGTCGATAATCTCCATGTGGACCGTTACCGGGTTTTATATCATGTCCTTGTATGTGACATGGGGTATTTTTCTATCATTGTCTGGGGTGGGACTTCCACTTTTCTGGATGGATATTTGGGTTCCAATCTTTAGATGTGAAAATGTAATGACTTCATGGACTGTTTTACTTCATGTAATATATTCAAAACAACGTTTTTTCTCTTCTGAAAAAAAAATGATTAGCCTGCTTATCCACTCCGCCTTGAAAACTAGCGATAGCTTCATCTACCAAGTTTAGCTGACATGATCCATGGGTATTTTTATATTTTGGACATATCACACTTTACATGATTGTTGCTTTTTCTCTCGTTGCGTGATTTTAAGTACTTTAATTTGTATTTGGAACAATGGACGTCAGATTTCATCTGTTTTGATTATTCTATATACTGCTATTTCACTTTCATTTGTATAGATGCCCCCAGCATATTTGGATGCTTTCGCATTTATTTTACAATTCTCCGTGGACCGTTATCGGGTTTTATATCATGTCCATGTATGTGACATGGGGTATTTTTCTATCATTTTCTGGGGTGGGACTTCCACTTTTCTGGATGGATATTTGAGTTCCAATCTCCAGATGTGAAAATTTAATGACTTCATGGACGTTTTACTTCATATAATATATTCAAAACAGCGTTTTTTCTCTTGTGAAAAAAAAACGATTAATGTTTATCACTCTGCCTTCAAAACTAGCGATGCTGGTCTATGTTGCTGGTTTATTGATATGGTCTGATGGTTTTTTTTATATTTTTGACATATCACACTCCTCACATGATTAGCGTTTTTCTCTGTTCAAGGATTTTGAGTACTTTAATTTGTAATTGGAACAATGGATGTTGGTACTCTATTTGTTGTTTTACTATTCTACATACTGTTATTTCACTTTCTTATAGATGCCTCGGGCATATTTGGATGCTTTCTCAGATTTGTAGATAATCTCCATGTGGACCGTTTCTGGGTTTTATATCATGTCCCTGTAGGTGACATGGGGTATTTTTCTATCATTGTCTGGGGTGGGACTTCCACTTTTCTGGATGGATATTTGGGTTCCAATCTTTAGATGTGAAAATGTAATGACTTCATGGACTATTTTACTTCATATAATATATTAAAAACAACATTTTTTCTCTTGTGAAAAAAAAATGATTAATGTTTATCACTCTGCCTTCAAAACTAATGATGCCGGTTTATTGATATGGTCTGATGGTATTTTTATATTTTGGACATATCACACTCCTCACATGATTATTGTTTTTCTCTATTCAAGTATTTTGGGTACTTTAATTTGTATTTGCAGGAACAATGGACATCGATACTCTATCTGTTTCTTTACTATTCTACATACTGCTATTTCAATTTCTTATAGATGCCTCAGGCATATTTGGATGCTTTCACATTTGTAGATAATCTCCATGTGGACCGTTACTGGGTTTTATATCAAGTCCCTGTATGTGACATGGGGTATTTTTCTATCATTGTCTGGGGTGGGACTTCCACTTTTCTGGATGGATATTTGGGTTCCAATATTTAGATGTGAAAATGTAATGACTTCATGGACTGTTTTACTTCGTATAATATATTCAAAACCGCGTTTCTCGTCTTTTAAAGTTTCATTATTTTTTTTTTAAATTGAACCCGTCGTCGGTATACCGACACATTGTAGACGTCGGAATTGCGACAAATCAGAAACGTCGGAAGAGCGACAGTATAAAAACGTCAGACCACATTTCGTCGGAATTGCGACATCTTACAAACGTCGGAAGAGTGACATCCAAAACGTTGGACCACATTGCGTCGGAATTGCGACCATTTACAAATGTCGGAAGAGCGACGTTCAAAACGTCGGACCACATTTCGTTGGAAGTGCGACCGTTTACAAACGTCGGAAGCGTGACGGTTCGTGAGACGTCGGAAGAGTGACGCTTGTTCGGAAGCGACGGAAGAAGTGTCGATAGTGTGACACTTTTTAGGTGCGTCGGAACTGCGACGGCATGAAAAACCACGTTTTTTCCGCCCTCGAACTGTCGCTCTTGCGATGACTATGTGTCGGAATAGCGACGAATTGGCCGTCGGAATTTCCGCCAAATTTTCTAGTGACATGCATAGGTGCCACTTGCACCATTCTGTCATCAACACCTTACCTTTCATAGCATTGAATCCACAAGACTGTATGACACACCTTCATTGGCTTCCCTATCATGTTATCAACCTTTTCTTGGTTATATGTTCACCATTAACCACTATTAGTAATCTAATTATGACAACAAATTAATTCAAGTCATCATGCATGCACATCCATTATTGTATGCACCTAGCATATATTCATGCATCGGGAATATCATTATTTAATATATATTCAATGGACATGCATCTTTGAACTATTTAATCTCTTGCATTTTTATCATGCCTATGCTATTATTCATTAACATATGACAACTTCTCAAAAAATAAATAAAAGTATTAAAACTAGCAAGAAATAAGTTAAGAAATACCTCTTCATAATTAAGGTTTCCTCGCTCGGCCATAAACGTTTACAATTATGTCGGGCTACTCTAGGGAATCTAGTCAACATCCTACACATTTATCTTGTTGCATCAAACTCAAGTCAGTCTTCAAGTAACATCAATGTATTCATATATATATATATATATAAAATAATTTAACACAAGTATACATGCATGCATATATATTATTTTGAAACTTAAATTATTTTATATACTCGAGCCCATCCAAGTTCAGTGCTGGTCCTGGTTTCGATAACCACTTGTAACATAGTATCAGAGCTCCCATTTCATCTATTTTTGAGCCCATCCACAACCATTGTTAAACCATGCTCTTATACCACTTTTTCACATACTCCTTTTGTCACATGCCCCTATTAAATTTATCCTAATTGCATTTGCAAAAAGATGATTTTCATCTCTCATACATTTTGTCAAACACTTTACATATAAATCTTTCTTCAAATATTTTATATACAACCAATTGACTATTTATTTTCTTGTAAACATTTTGTATGAAATCAAATAAGAAACATTGCTCTAATTCCACTTTTAACATACTAATTGAAATATGCCACTCAATCATGCAACTTTTGATTTTTGTCTTTGAGGTGTTTTATCAAATAGCTTGTATCCAAATTGTAATAAAACATATTTAACACATTTCTTCAAATGCTTTGCATGCAAATAGGCATAACATTAAGATATAGTAGTCCTATCATACAATAATGCCAACATATAAAAATATTATCCCTGTCCAGTACAAAACAACATTTCATTGGGGAATTTCATCAAACAGTTTGTTTGCAATGAATCATTAAACCGTTCAGGCATTTCTTCGAACACTTTGCATGCAAATTAACATACCAACTTCCTTAGGCATATCTCCTAAATTATAGTAGTCCAAGTTCTGAAAACTAAACCGTATTAAAGGATTAAAACAGAGTTCTCCCCACTCTCGGTCCAATTTTTATCCTATGTGTTGGAAATACTGAGAGTGAGGGGGGGGTGTGAATCAGTATTCCTTTCAATTATAGCATTAGTTAATCTTCAATTATTATCAGTGTTTGTACAATGATATCAGCAAACAATAGGAACACAAATTCACATTGTTTTTAAGGTGGAAACTCACTCCGGGACAAAAACCACCTAATGATTTTCTAATAATTCTTTAATATTCAACTCTAATTGAAAATAAAGCTCCAACTTCCTAGAAGCTAGAAAAGCATTCTTCTCCAGCTCCCACTGGATGGATGCTCCAACGCCGGAGATTCTTCAGTAGTCAACTGAACGGATGCCCCAACACCCAATGAGCTACAACTCACCCTAGCACCACCCTACCACCCTATAGAAGAATAAAATAAGAATGGACTCTTGTACCATGGAAAATGGTCCACTTTACAATGATATAGAATGATGTAGAAGAAGAATATATACTAGACCATAACCCCAACTTTGACACAACCACCTAATGATGATCCTAGACCTCCCAACACTACCTCTTCAACCCTTGGCAGATAGAAACTAGTACAATTTTTACAATAATGTATTTACAATGACTTAGTACAATGATACCTTTACAATGATTGTATGCAGTGCTGCCCACTTGAAGACTTCATATGATGAACTTCTTACTATTGTTATGCACCTTGGTTGCTGCTCTTGTCATGCTACCCTCTGTTGCACCTTGCTTTGCTTTTTTGTAGTAGAAAGTCTGGTCCTTTGCAACCCTTGACAACACATGATCTATCTTTTTCTTGCTTTCTAGGAGCTCGATATTGAATCTGGTGTATCTCTGTTATTTCGGATCCTCAATATCTGATTTTCGGCCCTGTAGTAGTCCTCTGAGTCTTCTTTCCAATGCCACAGGTCTGACCCAATTTGGATTCTTCAAGAGAGAGTTATACCCAATCTCTCACAATTCCCTAATTAAGGACTGTTTCAGCGGAGCACACTTGTACGGCATGCCGCGTGTCACTATATCTTCATTTGTCTCTGAAATTGATAGAGCGAAAATTAAATACTGTGCAATATCCGCCAATTTTTATGGAATTCCAATCCGACGCTCAGAGAGGGAGTTATGATGAATTTACCAAGGTCACTTCTTTGAGATGAATTTCAGGAGCCTGCAAAAACCTTGACTTCCATAGATCATATCTCCAAAAATGTTGCGCACCTTGATCTAAAATTTTCACTGCAGCTTCCTCAGGATTTCGGCTTTGTCTCATAAAAATTTCAGCTTCTGAACCTTCATAGAAAAAAAGTTAGAGCGAAAATTCCACGATGACCTGTTTCAGATGGCCGAATCCCTTGCCTAAGGAGGAAATGAGGATCACAATTTATATAAATGCTTAAGTTGAGAGGGGCTTCAATAAGTGAACGTGGGAGGGATTTTAGGGGCTTTAAAAATATTAATTATGACTTGACCCATGCCCCAACCCCATGGGGTTTTAACCCACTAACTGCGGGTACAAACTTCAAACATGAATATCTCAAACCGTGAAGAATTACATGGCGTGCCATATATCAACAGAAACATCTCAACAAGTAGAAACCATCAAAAGAATTATTGACCCAAAATATATTAATTTGGTAGGTCAAAATTCCATGCAATATTTGGTTAGCCCCTGGTGCTGCTTGGGTTGACATCAATGACAACCGCTAATCAGCAATCTCCCCCTTTGGCATTGATGGCAACACAAGTACTCCCCCTGCGATCATGACACCTCTTCCTACAACATTCTCTCCCCCTTTAAAATCAATGGCAAAGGGTAACTCCCCCTGAAACACAACCATCCTGCGGGCCTGTACACACTTCCACTCCCCCTGACACACAACTGTTCTGCAGACCTATAATCTAATGAGAACTTGCGAGAATCCCAAGATTTTGACGAAGATATTCCAATGCTGGCAAATATTTAATATGTGATTCTTTTGGTGCTACTTGGAATCTTTCTACTTGTCCAACTACTTGCATAACATCTGGTTGGGAGGTTGTTACATATAGAAGACTACTAATCATAGATCTGTACAACCTTTGATCCACATCCTTAGATGAGTCGTCTATGCTCAATTTGCAACCTGTTACCATTGGAGTAAGGATGGGTTTACAATATTCTATTTTAAATTTCTTGAGCATTTCCTTGATGTACTTGGCTTGACATATAAATGTTCCTTTCTCTTGCTGAGATATTTGAAGCCCTAAGAAGTATGTTAGCTCACCAAGTAAAGACATCTCGAAATCACTTTGCACCTTTGTAGCAAAATTCTTACTTTGTCGATCATCATTGCTACCAATTATTGTATCATAATCTTTAGCTATTAGACATGCTTTAGTTGCTTCATCCAGAACATATATGTCATTTGGAGCTCGACTTACTGTAGCCACAACTTCACCATACACGCCTTTCCTGATTTCACATTTCGTGGAGTTGAATAGTATTGTGTGTCCTTGATCACACATTTGTCCAACACTGAGCAGATTGTGATTCATGTTTTCAACCAATAGAACATTCTTGGCTAGAACATCTTTTCTTCCGAGAGTGACAATACCTGATCCTATAACATTTGAAGATCCATCATTTCCAAAGGACACGGTTCCATCCTTCTTCTCTTTCAGAGATACAAATTTATTTCTATCTCCAGTCATATGCGTTGAGAAACCGCTATCAACATACCACACATATTTGTTCTTTTGAGCCTTGAAAGCGAGAGCACAATTATCATTCTTCTTCTTCTTCCATGTTCATTCGTTCTGTGGCTTCGAAGATTCTTCTGGAGGATTTTCAAGTCTGCAGTCTTTGGCTATGTGTCCAAAGTTTTGACATTTGTAACATTCAATATTATTTCTTAAATGTTCAAATCTATTGATGTTTCGTTGAGCCCTAGGAGGTTCATATTTGACAAATCTCCTGGAATTGTATTCATTCCTAGGGTATGTGTGACATTCTACAGCTTTATGACCAAATTTTCCACATGAATAACAGTAGCCATAAAAAATATGTTGGTACCTGGATGGAAATTTTCGTTGAGGAATTGTCTTCCAAGGTTGTTCTTGCGAATCTTGTCCAATGAAGTCTACATGCATGTCAGATATCATAGGTTCATTGTATTTTGTTGTAGAAGGTCCTGCTTATTCTTCTTTATAACCAATGCCATTTTTGTCGTTGTAAGATCATTGATTTTTGATGAGTTCTTCCAATGCCCTTGAGCTGTTGGCAAATTTTTGGATAGTTTTTCCTTTCTTCACTTCCTCACGCAGCGAGACTACTTCGGATTCCAATTCTTCCCTTTCTTGGTTGCTTTCTTCCAACTTCTTTTGAAGTGACTCTTCAATGCATTTGTGTTCTTCAACTTCAATTTTGAGACCTTGAACTTGTTCTTCAATAGTTTTGGAATGGATCTTCTCCGCCTTGAGATCTTTTATAAGCTTGATTGCTTCCTCATAAAATTCATCTATGGTCCATCCTTCTTCTTCGTTGTTTGATACCTCTTGCTTATTGTGTTTGGGTTTATTGTGCTTGGCCATAAACAATACTCTCTCATTGGCTTCTTCTTCACTATCATTGTCTTCATCGGATGATGAGCTATCTTCTTTAGAGAGAAAGTTCCTTTTGGATCCTTGCTTGTTGAATTTCTTAAGGCCTTTCTTTCTTTTTGAGTTGCCATTACTTTTGTTTGGACATTTTGCTGTAAAATGCCCAACCTCATTATAGCTGAAACATATCAATGGAAGTTTACCTTTGAATTTTCCTTTACCAATTTGTAGTTTTCTCGTGAAGTAAGCATATTCTTCATCTGAAAGACCTTCTTCATCATCTCCCTTTTCTTCACACTTGCAGGTGCATGTCTTTTCAATTGAAGGTTGTTTATCCTTATTGGTTTTCTTAGATGCAACGAACGCAGTTTCTAGATGCGAAGTACCCTCTTCTTCATCAAGTCTCATTTCATATGCTATGAGAACTCCATGTAATTCCTCTTTGCTGAGTTTGTCCAGATTTGCACTGTATTCTAAGACCGATACCTTTGGTTTGAATCTCCGTGGTAACGTTCTAAGAATCTTCCGTATAATAGTCTTCTCTTCAACTGGCTCTCCTCGTCCTTCCAGAGTATTGGTTATTTCATCAACGTATTGAAAGTATGCAGCAATGTTGCAATCTTCTTTCATTCTGAGTTGCTCAAATTTTTCTCTATAGATTTAAAGCTTTGCTTCTTTGACATTTGAGTCACCTGCATTTATATTCTCAAGCTTGTCCCATACATTTTTGGTGGTTTTACAACCCAACACATTATGATAAGCAGATTCAATAATTCCACTGATAATAATATTCTTTGTTTTTTCATCATTTACCAAATTCTTCTTACCTTTTTCATCCGCGGTTGATTTAAATCCATTTTGAACAGTGTCCCATACTTCGTAACCTTGCGCCAAGAGATAGACCTCCATTCTTCCTTTCCAAAGTGCATAATTATTTTCATTGAATAGAGGTACACCATTCTTGGTATGCTCCATGACCTCCTTCCAGCTGTTAAACTGCTATTGAAGGAACCAAGCTCCGATACCAATTGTTGGAAATAATGAGAGGGGGGGTGAATCAGTATTTCTTTCAATTAGAGCATTAGTTAATCTTCAATTATTATCAGTGTTTGTACAATGATAGCAGCAAACAAGAGGAACACAAATGCACACAATTTTTAAGGTGGAAACTCACTCCGGGACAAAAATCACCTAATGCTTTTCTAATAATTCTTTTCAACTCCAATTGAAAATAAAGCTCCAACTTCCTAGAATCTAGAAAAGCATTCTTCTCCAGCTCCCACTGGATGGATGCTCCAATGCCCAAGATTCTTTAGTAGTCACTGAATGGATGCCCCAACACCCAATGAGTTACAACTCACCCTAGCACCACCCTACCACCCTATAGAAGAATAAAAGAAGAATGGACTCTCGTACCAGGGAAAATGGTCCACTTTACAATGATATAGAATGATGTAGAAGAAGAAGATATACTAGACCATAACCCCAACTTTGACACAACCACCTAATGATGATCCTAGACCTCCCAACACCGCCTCTTCAACCCTTGGCAGATAGATACTAGTACAATTTGTACAATAATGTATTTACAATGACTAAGTACAATGATACCTTTACAATGATTGTATGCAGTGCTGCCCACTTGAAGACTTCATATGATGAACTTCTTGCTGCTGTTATGCACCTTGGTTGTTTCTCTTGTCATGCTACCCTCCGCTGCACCTTTCTTTGCTTTGTTTCTGTAGAAATACTAGTCCTTTGCAACCCTTGACAACACATGATCTAGCTTTTTCTTGCCTTCTAGAAGCTCGATATTGAATCTGGTGTATCTCTGTTATTTCAGATCCTCAATATTTGATTTTTGGTCCTGTAGTAGTCCTCTTAGTCTTCTTTCTAATGCCATAGGTTTGACCTAATTTGGATTCTTCAAGAGAGAGTTATACCCAATCTCTCACAATGCCCTAATTAAGGATTGTTTCAGCAGAGTGCACTTGTACAGTGTGCCACGTGTCACTGTTTCTTCATTTTTCTTCGAAATTGATAGAGATAAAATTAAAAACTGTGAACTATCCACCAATTTTTACGAAATTCCAATCCGATACTCAGAGAGATAGTTATGACGAATTTACCAAGGTCACTTCTTTGAGATGAATTTCAGGAGCTTGCAAAAACCCTAACTTCCACAGATCATATCTCCAAAAATATTGTGCACCTTGATCTGAAAGTTTTATTGCAGCTTCCTCAGGATTTCAGCTTCGCCTCATAAAAATTTCAGCTTCTAAACCTTCGTAGAAAAAAAGTTAGAGCAAAAATTCCACGATGACCTATTTCAGATGGTCGAATCCCTTGCCTGAGGAGGAAATGAGGATCACAATTTATATAAATGCTTATGTTGAGAGAGGCTTCAACAAGTGAACGTGGGAGGGATTTTAGGAGCTTAAAAAATATTAATTATGACTTTTCAATGACCCATGCCCCAACCCCATGGGGTTTTAGCCCACTAACTGGGGGTACAAACTTCAAACATGAATATCTCTCAAACCGTGAAGAATTACATGGTGTGCCATATATCAATGGAAACATCTCGACAAGTAGAAACCAATAAAATCATTATTGACCCAGAATATATTAATTTGGTAGGTCAAAATTCCATGCAATATTGGGTTAGCCCCTGGTGCTGCTTGGGTTGACATCAATGACAATCGCTAATCAACACTATGGAACCTTCCAAATGGAAATTTATAGCAAAAATTCCAACATGAAATACTTGATCAATGATTTTAGGAGCATCCAATAAGCTCAGCTTCCTCTAATCATATCTCCTAAAATATCACGACCCAAGATCTAAAAGTTGGAATAGATGACCAATGGGATTTCCCCTCACTATGGTCCAAGTTTTAGCTTCTAGAACATACCATAAGAAAATTTATAGTAGAAATGCCAACATGAACCATTTAATGATTCATTTAGGAAGCCCAACTTCGTTTGATGATATTTGCTAAAATTTCACAACCCAAGATCTAAAAATTATATCAAAGGATCAACGAGGTTTCCTCTCACTATATTTTAAGTTTTAGCTTCTAGAACCTCCCAAAATAAAATTTAAAGAAAAAATTCCAACATGACCTGTTTAAAGAAGAATTTAGGAAGTGTATTTTCCTCAACTAATGTTGCTACAAAATTTAATACATATAAAAAGATACAACCAAATAATATAACAACTACAACCATGATAAATTTCTTAAAGGGTTAATGCAAGTACATATAAACTCACTGAAAAGGGAAATTAAATAATAATGCATATAGCTAAACCATATATGCTAAAAATATCATTAACATATAAAATATTTATCTATTGCAGACAGAAAAAATACTAGAAACAGAAGTAGGGTGAGTCATGTTCCACCCCACCATAGGCTCAGTTGTGCTCTAATTTTTCTCACATCTAGCCACCCTCGTGCCATATCTTTATGCCTTGATGGAAAACCAACTCAAGGATTTGGCACATAGTTCCCCGACCACATTTAACACAAAAAATGAAGGTCACTATCCTTCACACACAGGAAAAACCCAACCTTTATCAGAAAGGATGTCACTCACAACTCTTAACTCTTACAAGGTTTGAACCTCTGTGGGTTTTTCCATCATTCCTATTTCCAAATCCAAATTTTTAAGTGAGAGGGAGATAAAAGAGAGAAAAACTAGAAGCTTAAGAACCGAGAAAAATAAATAAGAACTAAGAACCCCTTGTTTGCTCCTCCCTCTTATATTCATAATCACACCTTGACCCTTCATCTTCCAAATGTTTTTCTAGAAGCTTCTTGGGAATATTAAAAATCACATCAATGGAAAATAGTATTTATTCAAGCAAGACTAGGATTTCTCCCACCCCTCTTGCATTTTTTTCTCCCTAGTCAAGTTTTCTCCCTCCCCAATGCATCATAATCTATTGGTTCTCCCCTTTCTTCAGTTCTAGTATTTTTATTAACAAAAATAAACATTACATCATATAATAGAGTTTAAAATCATGGCTTCAATGTTGGCATCCCAACATTATATGTTCTTAATTATATTACAAAATTTGGGGTAATGAAAGGGCTCTAAGAAAAAATTTGGGCACAAGTTGGGAAATTTTTTTTTTGGTTTTTTTTTTTATGGAAAAGGAGTATGGTGACATTCGAGTAAAATTTTGAAACTTTCAATGCAAAATTTAGAGAGTCAAACCCAAAAATAAAATTCCTCTCAAATAATAACCAATTTTCAAAAAAATAAAAATAACAATCCAAATATGAGTCTAGGGAGTGAACTTATTTGCAATTTATAATTGACAATTTTTAGAGTTATTTATATTGATGGCCACATATTTCATAGTTTGGATATCTTTTGATAGAGAGCATAGACTTCACCCATACCAATACTTGAAAATCCATATAAGGTTTGTGTTAGGTCCCTATATTACTAGTTTAGTCACTTATTATTATTAGTGTAGCCCCCTTATTGTTATTTTTGTACCCCTGTAACCCCAATATTGTTATTATTATGCCCTTACATTATTATTGTTAGTTCGGCTAGGATTATATTGTGGCCCCATGGACTCCTATATATAGAAAGAGGTTTTCGTCATTTGTATAATCCAAGAATTGTTCATTTATGTAATGTATTGGAGGTTTCCCCCTCGAAGTGGCTAATTTATAAGGCGTTGATCTCTCTTTTCTTCTATTTTTGGAGTTGGTTTCATAACATTTGGTATCAGAGCTTTGGATTCTAGGGTTTCACTGCTCCAAACAGGTCATCGTGGAATTTTCGCAATTAAAATTTTTCTAAGAAGGTTCAGAAGCTGAAATTTGTACAGCGTGAAGCTGAAATCCTGAAAAATCTCCTGTAAAAATTTCAGATCTTGGTTTGCAATATTTTCAGAGATATAATTTGGGGAAGTTAGGGTTTTTTCAGGCTCCAGAATTTCAACTAAAATAGGTCATCGTGGAATTTTCGCTATAACGTTTCGTATACGAAGTTTCAAAAGATGAAAGTTTTACAGTACAAAGCCGAAATCTTGAGGAACCTCTTGTAAAAATTTCAGATATTGGTTCGCAATATGTTTGGAGATATGATCTGTGGAAGTTAGGATTGTTTCAGGCTCCCGAATTTCATCTCAAAGAGGTGACCATGGGAAAAACGTCATAATTCTCACTCTGAGTGTCAGATTGGAATTCTGTAAAAATTGGCCACAATTACACGAACTGTAGTTTTTGGTATATCAATTTCAGAGCCGAAGGAGGAAACAGTGACACGTGGCAAGTCGCACAAGTTCACTCTATTGAAACAGTCCATAATTAGGTCATCGTGGGAGATTGGGCATAACTTTGTCTTGAAGAATCCAAATCTAGTGAGAACTATGGCATTCGAAAGAAGATTCAGAGGGCTAATTCAGGGCCAAATTTCAAATATTAAAGATTCAAAATCACAGAGATAATTCAGTTTCAATATCGATCTCTACAAAAGCAAGAAAAATGTGTGTAATTTTTTTTCCGAATTGCATAAGTCTTGTGTGAAACATCAGTTTGAAGTGATTCCAAGGGAATATTGAAGCATATATATCAGTATTGGGTTTTAAAATGCCACCTAAAAATAATTCAACACCCTGTTAGCACCCTGTAATTAGAAATATTGGCAAAATTCCAACTGCAGGGAGAACATTATTTCAACCACTTTGGGATTCTAGGATCTAGCCCTCCTGAATCCGGAGAGGGATCTCTCCAATAAGTGCAAAGATGGATTTGTCTTTGAAGTCTTGGGTAATGATATTAGGCTAGTTATGAAGGCCGAGGGTTTTGTTTTGTTTTGTTTTTGGATGGTTGAGCATGATTATTATTTGAGGTGGAAAGTTCTAAATGCAAAGAGTTTCAAAGGTGAGAAGTTGCAAGCAAATAGAACAAGCTTTGGCCAAGAAGATAGATAATTGCAGGTTTTAGTCCATTGGGCTATGGAGTCATAATAGGGTTTAATTGAAACAACAAGGGGCAAGAGTGGTCCATGGGGCAAGTCATCTATGTCTAAGGATCTCTTTAAAGTTTGATTTATGGAATGAAATGAAACAATAAGAAGGGGAATTAAACAAATGAAGAACAAAGAGCAGCCTAAGATCAGGTAAGTACTTCTAAACTAGCCTGCTTTTGACATACACTTAAGAAAGACATAAAATTAATCTAATATTAGGTAAGTACTTCTAAACTAGCTTGCTTTTGATGCACTTTCCATAGAAAAACATTTAAAAACAAAGGGAAACTTGAAGGCAACTGTTGGAGAAGAAACTAGCAGGTCGGGCTCACCACAAATCCTCTCCTAGCTCTGCTCTACTTGGAAACTTTCAAGACAAACACGAAGATAACAAAGAATGGCCTAAGATCTGGTAAGTGTTTTCAAACTAGCCAGCTTTTAACACATTCCAAGGGAAACATTCAGACAGTCTTTGGGGATAAAACTAGGACCAGGGCACACTATATCTTCCTTAGTTCATCTCTAGTTAACATATATTGAACATAACATTTAAGAATAACACTTAGCTAAGGCAATAGGACGAGGGAACGCCAGCATTCCTAATGCTTGAACTGAATTAAATCATTCCTAAATAGCACAAATTGGAAGAAAACATGTAGATAAAGATTTTCAGTCAGAGAAGGGTACTGATGTACAGTAGGTTTTAACTCTATGCATGCTATTCTTTATAAGAGAAGATGAAAACAGTGAAAACAGAAATAAAATAACAATTTACAATAAGAAATAACATCACCGTCGACATAGACCAGGATCCCATAAATCAGCTTGTATTGATGCTCCAAACGAGTTACAACTCTAAGTCCAATGCTTTAGCTTAGCAATCATCTACACTTCCCAGACTAACTTATCTATCACAAGCAAAGCTTCAAGAGCCAGTGAACACTATTTACAAGTAGAAGTCTCAAGCTCAATTACATTTCAAAGTTCAGCAACCAACCCCTCTCTCATCTTCTCCAGTAGCATTTATAGAAGAATGAGGAGGTGAGATCTGATAAAAGATCTACAAATATAATTAATACAGTATTAATTGTTTCTCGGCCTTTGGGGGGCTCGATGAAGAATTTTGTAGATGTTTTTTGTCTGTATTAATGTTTTTCATTTAAGATTAAGCTCGGTGGGAGCTCTTTTTTACTTTTGAGGCTCTCTGTTATGTTAAAGTAACTCTGCTGATATTTTTTCATTAAGTTTATTTGCAGGATTAACTCTCTGGCTGCGCTGAGACAAATATCTGATCTTGATCAATAACTCCGGCCTCTGTTTGAATGCTTTGAGGCACAGGTGGCACTGTGGTAGCTCGGAGGAATCAATTTACCTCAGATGTGGCGGTGGAGGCTTTCCTGTTAGACAAAACACTTATGATTTTCTTTAACTGTGTCTTAATTGGGAGGATTAGGCTTTTGATAATCAATCTTAGCCGTAATCCCCCATAAATTTGTCTTCAATCTTCCATTATGGTGCGTTCTGTCTTCGACACTGATACTCTTTGATTTTTGATTCATTTACTGTGTTCTGTTGGTGTGCAGTGCTGCGTAGGGCTCATGAGGCATCAATGCCTTTGAATCATTGACGAGACGTGGAATATTCAACCCATGGGTGGCTTCCTTTTAATGAATCGAAGTCGTGAGAAATGAACCCCAGCCTTTGGCCCTTTTCTTCGGCACAATAGAAAAACCATTTAATCACCCTTGCCAAATAATATATCCGGAATTCAAAAATTTTGATAAAACCAAGCTGTATAACCATTTCGGGTCACAAAAGGGACTTGCTGACGTCAGGGTGTTTGTGACCCGAAATTTTTATGAAATCCGCCATATAAAGTTCCTCGGGTCCGTTTTGGGGCCTGCTGACGTCAGCCCAAGTGTGACCTGAAATTTTATGAAATCCGCTTTATAAATCTTATCGGGTCTGGCCTTCACGACTATGCGAGCAATCAAATGAGACCCGCTCCAATCGGTTGCTGCCGCATGTGCGCTGACATGTATGCTGACTAGGCGTGGGGACCACCGATTCCGGGGGACTGCCGACTGCTGTCGTGGCTGTGGGGACCAGGGCGATTGATTGTGGGCCATGGGCCACGCCATACCTTATTCTATCCCCCGAGCTTCTTTTGAGCGCGATCACCGTCCGATGAGCCGGCCTCAGATCGGACGGTGTACATCCATATCACGCTGAGCCCACGGTCGTCATTTAATGCGTGGGGAGGGAGGTATCTCCAAACCGCTTAAGGTCACATGTCAGCTCCTAGTATGTGTCACGCTTGAATTGGAAATACAACCTACCCCACAAAGGCGGTGCGATCAAAACTGCTCTGGTTTTGTACAGTGATTGACCGTGGGGTTAACCCCCTTCTTCTTATTCACCCCGGTTCATTAAACTTCAGGTTCAAACCTAGAACCTATGGGCCGTCGATCCGCAGATCAGATCGACGGTGGAGATTTTTTGAGAAATGCGCCGGCGGAGAACTCTTCAAACCCTGTAAAAAAACCCAAAAAATTAATAAAAACAAAGGTTTTATGCGTCGGGATGGTTATATATATACGAAGTGGATCGGCGCCCGACTGTGGGGCCTTGGTCTATATGGGATGATAATAGGCTCGAGGCTTATATAAGAGGGCTAATCGGCATCGGAGTTTTGTTTAAAACACAAACAAATGCGTTCCGTGAGTTGCTCTAACACGATAAGCGCTCAGGACCTTAGCACTTGGTTCTAGCGCTGGGGCACATGGAGGGGAAATGGCTTGAATTTAGCCCAAAGGGGCTTAAACCCATAGTCAAAATACTTGTTTTTTAGGACATTTCCAAGATGTTTAGATGGATTTTGGGGGTTTCGATATAGTTCAAAATGAGTTTTAAACTAGGTAAAAAATGATTTTCATGAATGGAAGAAGGGGAATCATGAAAAAAGAGGAGTTTTATGGAGGAAAAGGGGAGAAAAATGAAGGTTAGTTTTTCAATAGAGGAGTAGGGGAAATGGATGATTTTGCAGCAGTTTTTCCTCATGAAATCAGCAGAATTCCAGAGTATAAAATGGGCACAGTAGGGAAGATTTTGGACAGAGGCATGAGGCCTTCAAGAGTCTTCAAGAGATAACACTTTTTTGCAATAAAATTTTTTCCTTGAAGGCTCCAAAAAATGATTTAGCCACCTTTTGGTATAACAAATTGTATAGGTGGCTAACAGTGGCTCCACTTGGGGATGGTGCCTTCTTGAAGGCATCAAGAACTTCAGACTTGCATTCTCCGGGAGGCTGATCAGTGCCTCATCCATTGGGCTGGCTTTCTTTCCTTGAATGATCTTCTTTTGCTCTGAAAACATATTAGCAGCGATAAAAACAATGGATCTTTCATTAACAAGCTTTCTACCTACCCAATCCTACAGATCTAACATTTTTTTTCATTAGAGTGCACTTGGATTGGAAAACTCTTTTACAACATTTTATTCTTTTGAAAGCAGGAAATCTAATCTATTCCTAGTCCTTATTTCTCCAAGGACTCAGATTAAACAGTTGAGCCCATATAATTCTCTACCTAATCTACTATCTGTTGGGATTAAACTGTCCAACAGATTTTTATTCTCTACATTCTACAACAGAAATTTAAAAGCATGCAAGTCAGGATTAAACAGTCTGACTTGTTGCTGATCCATGGCATGAAGAAAAAACTGCACATAGATATTATTTTGCAGAAAATTAAATAAAAAATGGAAGGCTTAAGATCTGAAATTTCAAAGCATTTCCTTCATCTTTTTTACAGCTATGTTTTGACTTTTGTTTTGAGTTGTCTTTCCTTTGTCAACTGGTTCAGATTTTGAGCTAATTAGAACCAGATTTACATCTTTTTTGACTCAAAAATTGAAACGGATTTGAGTCATTCTCTTTGGAAACTTAGGTTCAGATTTTGAGCATGTTTGAACCTTTAATTTCTATCCTAAACTATCTACTTATAAGCCAAGATTAAACAGTTTGGCAAATTGAATTCATTATCCTATCAGTAGAAAATTTTAAACTAATTAGTCAAGATTAAGCTGTTTGACTAACTAGAAGTGTGTTCTTTAGGAGTGGCATTTGAGCTTGCACACTTTCAGATTTGTTTCTCTTTTTGGTATGGGGTTGTACCTTTCTTGTTTTTACAATCTGCCCTCTTTTCTTTCTTCTATTTTTTTTGTATTTTTGATGTTTATAACTTTGAATGCAATGATGGGTGAAGTATTTATAATGAGAAAAAATATAAAAAGGCTTCAAAACATGACACGGATCAAGAGAAGTAATGCTTGAGCATCCTGCCATTAACAGGACCCCCAAACAATTATGCTCCATTCAACTCTTGCAAGAAAAAGGCATTATTACCAGCAGCTGAATGGATAGAGTAAGGGCCAAGCCATAAGTTGTCAAATTTTCCATGCTTGCCCTTGTCTTCCCTCCTTGAGTCCCACTTCAAAACTTTGTCCCCAATATTGAAATTGTTGGCCTTTGTTCTTCTGTCAAAAAGCTTTTTAATGTTGTCCTGCTTCTGCAATGCTTTGTTATAAACCTCCTCTCTGGTTTGCTGAAGATGAATGGTCTGATTTATTCTTCTAATTATGTCATTATCTTCAGTTTTCAACTCTTGAATCAACTTCATCACTGGTACACCAAGGCTGGTTGGAAAAATTGCATCAGTACCATACACAAGTTGGAAAGGTGACATACCAATAGATTTCTTCAAAGTCAATCTGTCAGCCCAAAGTGCATGAAATAGCTTTGTGTGCCAAGACTTTTTTTTATCCTCCAACAGTTTCTTGATTATGTTTACTAAACTCTTGTTTGAGGATTTTGCAAGTCCATTACCTTGAGGGTAATAGGCCATGGAATGCCCCAATGTTATCTGATATCTGTGACAGAATTCAACCATCTTCTTTGATCCAAATGTTGTTGCATTATTAGAGATGATTTTGGTAAGACAGCCAAATCTGGAGAGAATGTTAGCCTCCATGAATTTTATAATAACAGAATCATTGGCCTGCCTACAAGGTATGGCTTCTATCCACTTAGTGAAATAGTCTGTGGTAGTGAGAATCCATCTATGCTGGGCAGAAGATGGTGGATGGATTTCTCCTATGAAGTCAAGTCCCCACTGTTGAAAAGGGGCTTCAAAAGTGATTGGATGCAGAGGTAGGGGTAGCAGTTTTCTTTTGCCTTCAAAAAGTTGGCATTTATGACAGGCAATGATAATCTTGCGTATATCCGGAAAGAGAGTAGGCCAATAGAAACCAACCCTCAAAATTTTGTTGGTTGTTGTTTTCCAGTACAAATTACCTCCACACTCTCCTTCATAGAACTCGTGCTTAACCTTCTCTGCATCATACTCAGGCAAACATTTAAGCAATACACCATTTGCATTTTTCCAATAAATACATCTATCTATAATGCAATAGTTTACATGTTTTAACTTTAGGAACCTTGCCTTTGTTTTTGTCAAACCAGGAGGTGTATTTAAATTAAGCAAAACATAAATAATATCAACATACCAAGAGGAATTCATAAAATGGTCTTCAACAATGGGAGTTTAGATTTCCTCTTGTTTGTCCAAAGCATTAATCATATTAATATCGAAAACCTCAAAATTGGATTCAACCATTAATCTAGATAGACCTTGGCCTTTGATGAGTTTAGTGGGTTTTATCTCTAAATCATATTCAAGAATAACAGCAATCCACTTACCTCTCTTACCATCTGGGTCTTGTGTTAGAATGTCTTTAATAACTAAGTTTGGGACAAAGGAAATGATGTGTGAGTGAAGGATGTATACTCTGAAGTCTTTCAAAGCTTTAAGCAAAGAAAAAGCTTGCTTCTCCATAATGTTATACTTCAGAGGGGCATCCCTCAACGCCTTGCTAAAGAATGCAATAGGCTGCTCTTGTCCTTGTGGATTTTTCTCGTAAAGAACAAAGATCTATGGTATGTTCGATGCAAACGAAAAAGATAAAAATTAAAAATCAGACTTATTAAACCCGTGCTTTGGTCACCGTTTCACTAGCCCAAAGACCTTGCTTCCAAGGTCCATTTTGACTCCTTTCTCCTTCTTCAACATGTTTGTGATATTTTCAAGCTCATCAGTTGGGGATGAAACTTTCTAAAAGTTAATCTTTCCAATAGTGATTTAACTCTTGATGTTTCGAGGATGAGAGATTTTCTAATATTTGCCTAACTTTTTTTGATATATCTAATACCCTATTCTTGAGATAATAAAACAAGAAGTTTACCTTCTTGGAGCCCAAATAGTGTTTTCTTAGGGTTCAAAGATATCCCAAACTTTCTGCATTTCTCGAAAACTCTTCTTAAATGTGCTAAGTGCTCTTCATCTGTTTTTGAAAACATAGTAACATCATCAAGGTATATAATGATGAAGTAACCTAGTTCTTCCGAGAATGCTATGTCCATGGCTCTCTGGAAAGTTGCTCCAGCATTCATTAGACCAAAAGGCATTTTTACATACATGAAAGTGCCCCATGGTGCAGTAAAGGCTGTCTTTAATTGATCAGCAGGGTGAACTAAGATTTGATTGTACCCTGAGTAGCCATCAAGCAAAGAAATTCTTCTAGACCCTACTACCTTTTGTAAAATATGATCCATCTTAGGTAAAGGGTAGTTGTCTTTTAATGAAACTTTGTTTAAGTCTCTAAAGTCTATACAAAGCCTGATCTCTCCAGTTTTCTTCCTAACTGACACCAGATTAGACACCCACTCAGAATATCTAATAGGGACAATAATACTAGCATCATACATTTTCCTTATTTCCTTCTCAACCAGAGGCAGTTGAACAGGGTTTATTCTGTGCAATTTTTGCTTGAATGGTTTTTGGTTTTCTTTGAGAGGAATTTTGTGCTGTATTATTTCAGTGTCATAGGATTTAAGATCTTTGTAACTCCATGCAAAAACCTCAGAAAACTCTTTAAACAGCTCTATGTATTTGAGTTTAATGTGAGATGGTAAAGTTTTAGAAAGTTTAATCATCATAGGTTTAAGTTCACTGCCTATATTTCACTCTTCCACTTCAGTATCTACAGGTTCTAGTTTTGGCTTCCTGGCCACATTGTTAAAATCAAACAACTCTTCTAAAGGTGCCAGACCCTTTGGAAAACTTTCATCTTTAGAGTGCAGGGTTTCTAACTCTTTTGTTTCTAACTTTGCGTTCATCTTTGTTTTATTTTCAAGTTTTCTAGATAACAGGTTTACATTAGCAAGTTCAGGAGACCTTTCTTCTTCATCAAGAAAATTTTCTTCACTAGGGCAGTCGGTTTCATAATCTGAATCTGAACTTGGTAGTTCGAATTCGTTTCTGAACTACATGAAGTCTTATATTTGTTCGTCTCCATCGAACACCTGCCAATATTTTTTGTTATCAGGAACAGCTGGTCTAAATGTTATATGAGTTGTGCAGTCTTTGGTTTCATATGGCGTTAAGCATGTTCTAGCTGCGAAAGCTAAATTGTGGGCTGCAATATTTCTTTTTCTTGGGACAAAAATCAGTTTGGACTCCTTGAAAGTTTTTAAAAGGTCCATGACATCATTTCTATAGGCCCTAAGTCTGGGATGATTTGCGTTATACTCCCCATTGAATTGCCTAATGACTAACTCTGAATTCCCATACACATTGATTCTTTTGGCTCCTAAATTCTTCAACAATCGTAAGCCTAAGAGAAGGGATTCATATTCCACTATGTTATTGGAACACTGGAAGTTTAATATACAGGAAAGTCTTTCTGTGTGGTTATTCTCAGTGTTGCATATCCAGACACCTACACTAGCGTTGGTCTTAGTGCAAGACCCATCGAAGTTCATACTCCACAGAGGATCAATCTTTGGTTTAATAGTTTGACTATCCTCCTCAATAAGCGCGCTATCAAATTGTTCTTGGAGGTCAGCACACTGTTGAACTTGTTCTAACTCCTCAAATTTTTTATTGGGTTGAGGACTGCTTTCTTGACTCTCAACGTTTAAAAGCAAAGGACACATTATTTGTAGCTTAAGACCTGTGTTTTGCTTGCTAGATTTTACAAGTTCAGTAAAATGTTCTGACACTCCTACGTTATCTTCTTCCTCCTCTCTATCTGTCATTGAATCAGACAAGGTCACTGGTTCACTGAAAGTTTCGTCATTACCAAAGGATAAATGAATCCGAACGTACGAATAAAGGAGAGTTACGTAATTATGTCTTGACTTGTAGCGTATTATTGCATATGGGACTCCACTGTAAAGTCTTCTAGTCGATTGAAAATAGGGATAATCCATGAAGTGTATCTAGTTTTCATATTCCCTTGTAACTTAGTTAAGAAAGACCTGAATATGTATTCCATAATTTGGGGGCACATCAGCCACAACAGTATCCATGACTAAACATTTGGCTATAATTTGAGCTATGTTAACACATAGGTCTTTAATTAATCCTAAACATTTTACTCTGCTTGAGTCAGAGAATTAAAGGTATTTGTAAGGTCTAGTGATTTCAAGGCCTAGGCTCTCAATGACAAATTTGGGCATTAAATTATGAGAGGTGCCTAAATCATGCATAACGTTATGCAAAATCTTGTCATGAACATTTAAAATTACAGAAAAGGGAGGAACAAGTCCCTCTTGATATCTACCTTCAATCTTAGGACCAAAAATGAGCTCTGGATGGTCATCATTAAGATTGACTATGTCATTATTATCCTCAATATTTAAAGCCTTCAAAATTTGGGTCCTATATACATTCTGGGCAACTAACACAGTCAGGGGAATAGAGATTTTGATCTTTGAAATTTCCTGCTCTAGGCTGAAAGGAATTTGGTTCTTTGAAGAACTTGTCTCAGCCTTACTAGCTGCTAGTCTATCAGCAACATCAACTTGCTGATTTGTTTTATTTACATTTGACAAAAAAATTTCACAGGAGTACTAGTTGAAATGTTAGTATTGCTAAGGTCTGCACTCTATTTTTCATTGTTTTGAGTGCCTTTCTCTTTACCATTATCAGAATTCATAGCCACTGTTTTTTCCTTTTGTTTGACAAATTTAGGTTTCGTTGTAGTGTTGTTTTGTGAAGATTTGTCAAAGGTTTTGTTGTTGGGGGTTTCTAGATTTTTCTTGCTTCTAAGGTCATACTCCTTTTGAGGCTCTATAATAACATTTTCCATGTCTTGATAATAACTTTCATCATCATTCCTTTTGTCATCATAAGGTGTATAAAGACCTTGATTTCTATCATAATGGACTTCAAAGTCATCATTATCTACTGTCAATATATTTATTTCCTCGTCCTCTACTTGCTCATCTATTTCTTCAACCTCACTCACATAGTTTTGATGAAAGGGAGGAGTGATCTATTGATCATCTTCCCTAGGTATATTTGGAGGTTGGTTCCTTCTAAAATTCTGATTTTGGTTCTGATTTCTATTTTGAGGAGCATTTTGGTTTTGGCTTGCTTGTGCTCTCTTAATTATTCTCATCTCTTTCATCATCTCCTCCATCATTCTCTCCATCTTTGAGTTGGAAGTAGAGGGTGTATTTTCTTCCCTAAAGGACACTCTCTTCTCATTTCTCATTCTTGCTCTCTTCTCCATCAAGTTGACTTCCACAACAAGAGCACCTTTTTGCATCTATTCAAGAGTTGTAGGATCTCTCTCTCTCTCAGCTGATAGGCCATCTCGAGGTCGAACCCCTCAGGAAACGTGTTTAATGCTGAGCCTTGTTGAGGCCTTAGATCTGGGGAAAGTGAATTGTATACACTATTAAATCTGATACAATAAGCTTGTACACTTCCCCTTGTGTTTTTATGGAGGTTCTTGTAATCAGAAAGGACTTGGAGATGATTCTTCTTTACTTCCCATTTGTTTAATAATGTATGATGGAAGGCCTGGAGATCATTGATACTATGGGGGGTTAATAATTTAAACCATTTTCTTACTTCTCCCCACAAACTTTGAGCAAATAGTCTAAGCTTGACATAATCATCATCAATTTCATTTATATCAAAGTAGTCATTCATCTTATCCACATGTTGTGATGCAGTTGTAGCATTACCAGCATCATGCAATGGAATTTTGGACTGATAGTCCTGTGGAAGATTGACCAATGGTACAGGAAGGACTAAGGGAGCATACCATGCTGCCATGATATGTGGTGGGGGTGGATTCACAAGAGGTGGATTAAAAAAAGGAAAAGTGGGTTGAAGTGGAGTGGTTTGGATAGTGAATGGATGATGAAGGGATGTGGATGGTACAACAATAGATTGTTGAGCTGATCTTGGATGAGAGACACCTAAATTGTGAAGGAAATGTAAATCAGGAGGTGTTGTTTCCCTACTACCAGGATGTTCACTTGTTTCAGGGGATGAAAGTGAAGACTTAGAATCTAGTTGAGTTATACCATCAAATGACCTAGTTCTAAAGGGATTTACTAAGTCACCTTGTGATTGTTGTAGAGCTGAAATATTTTCAGGAACTAAACTAGCTCTCAAGGGTGATCTGAAAACAGTTTATAATTTAATCCTAGGAGACTTCCTAAGGATAATTTCTGGGTTATCAACTATCTCAGGTGGATCGGGGTCAGGATAGGCTCTAGTGTGAATCTTTCTAGGAGCCACTATGCTGTGTTTTTCAGACCCAAATAAACAAGAAAAGTTCAACCAGGTATGACAGTCTTTAAAATTTCAACTAATCTGTTTACACAAATTTTGATCCTACAGTCCTCTAGCTGAGTTTGAATGATATTACAATGATAAGGGTTCTTCCCAGTGGAGTCTTAAGGTCCGTTAAGGATTGTGGAGTCGCCAAGTGGAAGTTTTTAGCTCCTAAGGAGGTAAAAGGTTTTATGGTCCATCACCATGTTTATTGGATACCAATCTGAAATATTTTTGGGTTTTCTGAGTTATTTTTCAGTCCTATTGGTTGTTAAGAGTGTCCTAAATCTGTTTCAAAACTTAGCTATGGTTATGAGACAAAGACAGTCTTCTCTTATGGCTAAGCTAGCTGATTTTTCAAGGTTTAATAAATTTTTATGAGAATCCTAGGGTTTGCCTAGTTTGTCACTGATTCAAACAAGTTTTATCATGATTATCATTTCTTGGTAGTGCTTGAAAAGGCTGCTTTTAACTCACGATGTTTGTATGAAATTTTAAGGGGAACCAGAGATTCTGGGTTCGATCCCCAGTGGAGTCGCCAGAAATGTTAGTTGTTGGTGACCCAACTGGTTAATATAGAAAATGTTTAGTGAGTCAAGGGGTTTCTGAGATATTTAAAGTATTCAAAAAGAAAATAACTCGAACTTTCCCCAGTGGAGTCGTCAGAAATGTTAGCACCCTGTAATTAGCAATGTTGGCAAAAGTCCAACTGCACAGAGAACATTATTTCAACCACTTTGGGATTCTAGGATCTAGCCCTCCTGAATCCGAAGAGGGATCTCTCCAATAAGTGCAAAGATGGATTTTTCTTTGAAGTCTTGGGTAATGATATTAGGCTAGTTATGAAGGTTGAGGGTTTTGTTTTGTTTTTGGATGGTTGAGCATGATTATTATTTGAGGTGGAAAGTTCTAAATGCAAAGAGTTTCAAAGGTGTGAAGTTGCAAGCAAATAGAACAAGCTTTGGCCAAAAATATAGATAATTGCAGGTTTTAGTCCATTGGGCTATGGAGTCATAATAGGGTTTAATTGAAACAACAAGGGGCAAGAGTGGTCCATGGGGCAAGTCATCTATGTCTAAGGATCTCTTTAAAGTTTGATTTATGGAATGAAATGAAACAATAAGAAGGGGAATTAAACAGATGAAGAACAAAGAGCAGCCTAAGATCAGGTAAGTACTTCTAAACTAGCCTTCTTTTGACATACACTTAAGAAAGACATAAAAGTAATCTAAGATCAGGTAATTACTTCTAAACTAGCTTGCTTTTGATGCACTTTCCATAGAAAAACATTTAAAAACAAAGGGAAACTTGAAGGCAACTGTTGGAGAAGAAACTAGCGGGCCGGGCTCACCACAAATCCTCTCCTAACTCTGCTCTACTTGGTAACTTTCAAGACAAACACAAAGATAACAAAGAATGGCCTAAGATCTAGTAAGTGTTTTCAAACTAGCCAGCTTTTAACACATTCCAAGGGAAACATTCAGACAGTCCTTGGGGATAAAACTAGGACCAGGGCACACCATATCTTCCTTAGTTCATCTCTACTTAACATATATTGAACATAACATTTAAGAATAACACTTAGATAAGGCAATAGGACGAGGGAATGCCAGCATTCCTAATGCTTGAACTGAATTAAATCATTCCTAAATAGCACAAATTGGAAGAAAACATGTAGATAAAGATTTTCAGTCAGAGAAGGGTACTGATGTACAGTAGGTCCTAACTCTATGCATGATGTTCTTTATAAGAGAAGATGAACACAGTGAAAACATAAATAAAATAACAATTTACAATAAGAAATAAGATCACTGTCGACATAGAACAGGATCCCATAAATCATCTTGTATTGATGCTCCAAACCAGTTACGGCTCTAAGTCCAATGTTTTAGCTTAGAAATCATCTACACTTCCCAGACTAACTTATCTATCACAAGCAGAGCTTCAAGAGCCAGTGAACACTATTTACAAGTAGAAGTCTCAAGCTCAATTACATTTCAAAGTTCAGCAACCAACCCCTCTCTCATCTTCTCCAGGAGTATTTATAGAAGAATGAGGAGGTGAGATCTGATAAAAGATCTCCAAATATAATTAATACAGTCTTAATGGTTTCTCGGCCTTTGGGGGGCTCGATGAAGAAGTTTGCAGATGTTTTATGTCTATATTAATGTTTTTCATTTAAGATTAAGCTCGGTGGGAGCTCTTTTTTACTTTTGAGGCTCTCTGTTATGTTAAAGTAACTCTGCTGATATTTTGTCATTAAGTTTATTTGCAGGATTAAATTTCTGGCTGTGCTGAGACAAATATCTGATCTTGATCAATAACTTCGGCCTCTGTTTGAATGCTTTTAGGCACAGGTGGCACTGTGGTAGCTGGGAGGAATCAATTTGCCTCAGATGTGGCGGTGGAGGCTTTCGGATAAAACATTTATAATTTTCTTTAACTGTGTCTAAATTGAGAGGATTAGGCTTTTGATAATCAATCTTAGTCGTAATCCCCCATAAATTTGTCTTCAATATTCCATTCTGGTGCGTTCTGTCTTCGACACTGATACTCTTTGATTTTTTATTCATTTACTGTGTTCTGTTGGTGTACAGTTCTGTGCAAGGCTCGTGAGGCATCAATTCCTTTGAATCATTGATGAGACATGGAATATTCAACCCATGGGTGGCTTCCTTTTAATGAATCGAAGTCGTGAGAAATGAACCCTAGCCTTCGGCCCTTTTCTTCGGCACAATAGAAAAGCCATTTAATCACCCTTACCAAATAATATATTCGGACTTCAAAACTTTTGATAAAACCAAGCTGTATAACCATTTCGGGTCACAAAAGGGACTTGCTAACGTCAGGGTGTTTGTGACTCGAAATTTTATGAAATCCACTTTATAAAGCTTATCGGGTCTGGCCTTCACGACTATGCGAGCAATCAAACGAGCCCGCTCCAATCAGTTGTTGTCGTGTGTGCACTGACATGTATGCTGACTAGGTGTGGGGACCACCGGTTCCGGGGGACTGCCGACTGTTGTCGTGGCTGTGGGGACCAGGGCGATTGATTGTGGGCCATGGGCCACGCCATACCTTAGTCTATCCCCCGAGCTTCTTTTGAGCGCGATCACCATCCGATGAGCCGGCCTCAGATTGGATGGCGTATGTCCATATCGCACTGAGCCCACGGTCGTCATTTAACGTGCAGGGAGGGCGGTATCTCCAAACCGCTTAAGGTCATGTGTCAGCTCCTAGCATGTGTCATGCTTGAATTGGAAATACAGCTTACCCCACAAAGGCGGTGCGATCAAAACTGCTCCGGTTTTGTACAGTGATAGACCGTGGGGTTAACCCCCTTCTTATTTACCCCGGTTTATTAAACTTCAGGTTCAAACCTCGGACCTGTGGGCCGTCGATCCGTAGATCAGATCGGCGGTGGAGATGTTTTGAGAAATGCGCCAGCGGAAAACTCTTCAAACCCTGTAAAAAACCCAAAAAATTAATAAAAACAAAGGTTTTATGCATCGAGATGGTTTTATATATACGAAGTGGATAGGCGCCCGACTGCGAGGCCTTGGTTTATATGGGATGATAATAGGCTCGGGGCTTATATAAGAGGGCTAATCGGCATCGTAGTTTTGTTTAAAACACAAACAAATGCGCTCCGTGAGTTGCTCCAACGCGATAAGCGCTCAGGACCTTAGCACTTGGTTCTAGCGCTGGGGCACATGGAGGGGAAATGGCTTGGATTTAGCCCAAAGGGGATTAAACCCACAGTCAAAATACTTGTTTTTTAGGACATTTCCAAGATGTTTAGATGGATTTTGGGGGTTTTGATATAGTTCAAAACGAGTTTTAAACTAGGTAAAAAATGATTTTCATGAATGGAAGAAGGGGAATCATGAAAAAAGAGGAGTTTTATGGAGGAAAAGGGGAGCAGAATGAAGGTTAGTTTTTCAATATAGGAGTGGGGGAAATGGATGATTTTGCAGCAGTTTTTCCTCATGAAATCAGCAGAATTCCAGAGTATAAAATGGGCACAGTAAGGAAGATTTTGGACAGAGACATGAGGCCTTCAAGAGTCTTCAAGAGATAACACTTTTTTGCAACAAAATTTGTTCCTTGAAGGCTCCAAAAAATGATTTAGCCACCTTTTGGTATAACAAATTGTATAGGTGGCTAACACACCCATTAAGCCTTCAGAAGGCTCTACTATGACTCATGAAGAGAAAGAAGCGCTACATGACATATCAAAATTACAAGAGGAAGTGCACCAAATTTCACTCTCACAAAGAGCAACAAAAAATGAAATGGAAGTTTTTAAGAAAGGCGTGGAAGCTAAGATGGATGGTTTGAAGAAAGGCGTGGAAGCTAAGATGGATGGTGAAGAATGGCATGGAAGCTAATATGGATGACATGGAAGCTAAGATCGATGAAAAAATGAAAGACAACATGGAAGACATGAAGAATGATCTAAAAGCAGACATGGAGGGTTTGATGACAAGGTTAATACAAGAAATGGCTCATAATGGCGAAAATATAGTAGAAGAAACTCATGATGAGATCAAAATAAATGTTAACCGTGATTTCATAACTCTAATGTTGGATTGAAGAACCACCATATTCCAAAGATGGATATGCGGAAGTTTGATGACAAGGATCCTGTAACATGGATACTACAAATGGAGCAATATTTTGATCTTAATAATGTGCAAAACACACAAAAGGTACGCATTGCAACTTTAAATTTAGAATAAAATACATTTGTATGGTATCGATGGTTTTGCTCTCATAAAAAAATTGTCACTTGGTCAATTTTTACGGAGCAAATGATAGCACATTATGAGGATACAAAGAGAAACACCCTCTTTAGCCAATTGATAAATCTCAAACAAAAGGGTTCAGTGGTGGATCACATTAATGACTTCCAAAAATTGAGTATAAGGGTAAATGATATTCCAGAGGAACACATGATTGATGTCTTCATAGCGACTTTAAAGGATAACATCCAATATGAAGTTCGCGTTTGGGAACCTGATTCATTTGAAAAGGCATTCAGGTTGGCAAGAAAAATTGAATGTAAAATTATGGCGATAAGGAAGCCTACCACTCACATATATAAATATGGAAGTGTTGCTACTCCTAGAATTCCACAACCTACAAGGTTAACACCACAACAATTAGAAGAAAAAAGAGCAAAAGGGCTTTGCTACAGTTGTGATAACAAATACACTAAAGGTCATAAGTGTGCTGAGAAGAAATTATTTTACATAGATTGTGAAGAGGAAGAAGAAAATGAACAATAATCTTCAAAAGAAGAGGATATACACTAAGAACCAACCCTAAAAGAGGAAGAAATGAGTCTGACCATATCATGTAATGCATTGGCAGGAATTACCACTCCTCAAACTCTCAAGATAGAAGGACATATCAAGAAGAAAAAGGTAATAGTGTTTATTAATTCGGGTAGTACCCATAATTTTATTCATTGTAAGGTGGCCAAGGAATTGAATTGTTTCCTATACCCAGCACCAGAATGTCAAGTGATGGTTGCAAATGGAGGAACTATAAATTGCTCTGGAAAATGCGAGAATATCAAGCTAACCATGGGGGAATATGTATTGAATAGTCCAATGCTCTCCATTCCAATGGAGGTGTTGATGTTGTACTAATAGTACAATGGTTACAATCTTTGGGGACGGTAGCTTTTAATTTTCAAGAACTTTTCTTGAATTTTTTTTCAGAAGGAAAGGAAGTCGAATTATGGGGTATCGCACGGAAGCCGGGAAAGATAATAAGATCTAATGTCATGACAAAGCTTCTAAAGAAAGAACAACGAGGCATAATTATACAATTATGCTCACTAGAAGTTCCAACATCAAAATCATCTATTTTTGCAGATCTCGAAAAACTCTTGGACAATCATTCCAAGGTGTTTGAAACTCCCAAAGGACTCCCACCTATTCGTGATCATGATCATGCTATTCATTTGATTCCAGGAAGTGTTCCTCCAAACATCAGGCCTTATGGATATCCTTATGTCCAAAAGAGCGAAATTGAACGTATGATTGCAGAAATGTTAGAGGCGGGTATAATTCAACCTAGTCAAAGTTCTTTCTCTGCTCCTGTAGTATTGGTACACAAGAAGGATGGATCATGGTGCATGGGTCCGGATTATAGGGAGCTCAATAAGCTCACCATTAAAGATAAATTTCCCATTCCTGTGATTGATGAATTATTGGATGAATTACATGGAGCAATTTATTTTACCAAGTTGGATCTTCGTTCAGGATATCATCAAATTAGAATGAAGACTCAAGATATTCCAAAAACATCATTTCGAACTCATGAGGGTCATTATGAATTTTTGGTCATGCCTTTTGGCCTTACCAATGCACCTTCTACATTTCAAGGGTTGATGAATTCCATTTTCAAACCCTTCCTTAGAAATTTTGTGCTAGTATTTTTTGATGATATACTAATCTACAGCAGGTCTTAGAAGGATCATGTTGAACATGTTGACAGGGTGCTCAAACTATTGCAGGAGAAACAATTATATGCAAAAAAATCCAAATGTTTCTTTGGAGTACAAGAGGTGGAATATCCGGGTCATATTGTATCTCACGAGGGTGTTAAAGTAGACCCTAACAAAATTAAAGCCATTAAGGAATGGAAAGTCCCCACAACCATAAAGAAGTTGCGAGGATTTCTCGGGTTAACAAGGTATTATTGCAAGTTTGTTAAGAATTATGGGAGAATAGCAGCACCTCTAACAACATTATTGAAGAAAGATGCATTTTCATGGACTCCTGAAGCAACTAAGGCCTTTGAACGTCTTAAGGAGGCAATGTGCCATGCACCGGTCTTAGCTACGCCAGACTTCACAAAACCTTTATTGTGGAATGTGATGCCTCAGGAAATGGAATTGGTGTTGTTTTAATGCAGGAAGGAAGACCCATTGCTTTTGAAAGTTGTCCAATCAAAGGAAAGTATTTACAGAAACCTATTTATGAGAAGGAAATGTCAGCAATACTGCATGCACTAAAGAAATGGTGAACTTACCTAATGGGAAGACACTTCAAGGTAAAAATTGATCAAGATAGTCTTAAACACTTTTTGGAACAAAGACTATCTTCAGAAGAGCAGCAAAAATGGGTCACAAAGATGTTGGGTTATGACTTTGAAATAATCTACAAAAAAGGAAAGCTTAATGTTGTTGCAGATGCACTCTCAAGAAAGAAGGAAGAGGTGGAAGCATTGCTTTGTGCCATTTCTATTATCCAACCAGATTGGATAACTGAAGCAAGAGATGAATGGAAGAAGGACAAAGATGTATGGACACTCATTCAAAAGCTGCAACAAGATCCTAGTACATCTGATACATTTAGTTGGAAAAATGATTCCTTATGGTACAAAGATCGCTTATATCTTTGTAAGAATTCCCAACTAAAACAAAAGATTCTTTTGGAATTGCACACTTTTCCTTTAGGAGGACACTCATGATTTTTAAAGACGTACCACATGGTGAAGAAAGAATTTTTTTGGGATGGCCTTAAATCTTATATTCAAAAGATTGTGGTGGAATGTTTGGTTTGCCAGCAAAATAAATTTGAGACAATTAAGACCCCGGGTCTTCTACAACCTTTATCCATTCCAAGTCAACGTTGGGAGGAGATTTCAATGTATTTTATCACGGGTTTACCTAAGTCGGAAGGAAAGAGTGTCATCATGGTGGTAGTTGATAGACTTACCAAGTATGCACACTTTTGTGCATTATCTCATCCATTTAAAGCAAGTACAGTTGCTACTACATTTATGGACACAATTCAAAAGCTACATGGAAACCCAAAGATTATTGTGAGCGACAGAGATCCCATTTTTACTGGAAATTTTTGGACGGAGTTATTTTCTTGTTTTGGTACTCAATTAGCTCATAGCTCATCTTATCACCCTCAATCCGATGGTCAAACCGAGATAGAAAATAAATGTTTGGAAGGATATCTTCATTGTTTTGTATCTGATAAATAAACACAATGGGTCAAGTGGTTACCTCTCGCTGAATGGTGGTATAACACTTCCTTCCATACTGCAGCAAAAATGACCCCATTTATGGCACTTTATGGATATCATCCACCGTCCATCACATAATATTTAAGATAAAATTCTAACGTTCAAACAGTGGAAGATCACATCAAGTATCAACAAGAAGTTCTCCAACTCTTAAAGGATAACCTAAATTTGGCACAAAATCGAATGAAACAACAGTCAGATAAACATCGCAACGAGAGAAGTTTTGATGTAGGATACTGGGTAATTTTACGGCTACAACCATACAAACAAATGTCCCTCAAGCAAGCTAAGAAGGATAATAAATTATCACCAAAGTGCTATGGTCCTTAAAAGGTGTTGCAAAAGATTGGTACTATGGTTGTTGATATTCAACAAGATGATGAGCTTAGTGAAAAGAGTTGCCTTCACTAAGTGGGCCCGCAGGCTATTTTTGACACAAGTCTATTTTTAGACATGGTGATCGTATTTCAGAAGTTGAAGGATGCTATTTGTGGATGGTTGATCAAGTTGGAAAAATAGATGAAATTCTATTTTTAGAATATTGGGCGAAGTCTATTTATAGATCGCTGATCTAAAAATAGATGCATGTCGATTATTATCAGCTCTTAATAATAATCAGAATCTAAACAACAACTTATTCTTTTGGAGCACTTCAGTTCAGTGCACAGATGTGGCACATCAGTGGACTGAGGGAATTACGCAATTCCCAAGGGTTTACTGGAGCTAATGCATGGAGGACTCAGTTAGAACTCAAGTGGCAAAGTTAAGACACAATTGGAAGAAGTAGTTATGGAGTTGTATTTAGTTTAACTCAGTTAGACTCAGTTGAGCTAGTTGTATCTAGTCTAACTGAATGATACACTAGTGAGAGTCGAGTGAATTAATTCACAAATAATAACTCATTAATCAATTGAACAATACAATAGTTAACTACAGTGCATGGCAGTTTCAATGGAGACCCAGTGGAGAGGTAGGTGAAAGGGCAAGATAGACTATCTATTGTGACTATAGTGATGCATTGATTGCATCACACATACATTGGAGTTTCCAATGAGGATTGCACAGTCAAGGAAAGAGTAATTCGAATTCATTTAGAGCTATTCTTCAGCAGGGATTGCGCAGTGGAGGCAGGCTAGCAGGAGGCAAAGATCTGTGCATGGATTTGCAAGATTGGTCCTGATTAGTGTATGACGATTGCACTGTACTGAGAGCTTGATAATATTTGTATGAGATTGACATATGATTCCATGATACATAATATATAGTTGGCGTTTTCAGCTTCAGGATTTCCCGGTTAAAAACTGTGTTATGTGTGATTGATTATTTTTGTTTATGCTTCACACGTGTGTGCAATTAATTTTTCCGCAAAAGATTAACAAGTGGAATTGATTCAATATTTTGCATAAAGTTAAATAGTGTGAGATCGGGTGAATCAAGGACATATGCATGCTTAGTGCATATAATTTCTACAATGGCATACAAATTGGAGCTTCCTGCTTCTTCGCGAGTGCATCCAGTTTTCCATGTTTCATGCTTAAAGAAGGTTATAGGTGAAAATCTTCCAGTTCAAACAATATTGCCAAAACTTGATGAGGAAGGAAAAATCATATTGGAACCTCAAGCGGTCACGGAAACAAGAACTCGACAGCTACGAAATTGATCAATTTCAGAGTATTTCATCAAGTGGAAGAACTTACCTACTGAAGATTCTACATGGGAGGATGAGAATTTTATACAGAAGAACCCAGAGCTACTCAAGCATTGAGGACAACACTTTTTTGAAGGAGAGGGGCATGTTAGGTCCCTATATTACTAGTTTAGTCCCTTATTGTTATTAGTGTAGCCCCCTTATTGTTATTGTTATACCCCTGTAACCCCAATATTGTTATTATTGTGCCCTTACATTATTATTGTTAGGTAAGCTAGGATTATATTGTGACCCCATGGACTCCTATATAGAGAAGGAGCTTTTGGTCATTTGTATAATCCAAGAATTGTTCATTTATGTAATGTATTGGAGGTTTTCCCCTCGAAGTGGCTGATTTCTAAGGCGTTGATCTCCCTTTTCTTCTATTTCTGGAGCTGGTTTTATAACAATATGCGATTTCATAACCAGGATATAATAGCCAATATGAGAAGTATAACAAATTTTGTGATCATTTTATTTCTACCTTAAACTCTACCTTTTAACATCTTTAAATAACATAGTGATTTTTCATTCAATGGCTTAAACTATGGCAGGGGAGGAATACACATAGGAAATACGAGTGGAGTCACATTGTTGAAAACACTTGTTATTCTTATTGGTACCCCTTCTAGTAGTACCGCATCAAAAAACACCTATATATGGAATATCACTTTTGTTTATCTTTAGGTATATAGGAAGTGCTATAGGCATATCTAAAACTAACTATATATAGGCTAATCAACCATATTGATACTATAGTACACCAAAAACATAACTAGGGGACACCACTCTTTAGTACCAAGGTGATATCTATAGCACCTAACACTCCCTTGTCCTCAAGTCCCAATAAATATTTCTAGTGAGCTCTCTCATGAAGTATAACCATAATTTTGTTGAGAAATCCATTAGGGCAGCTTTAGGGCAATATTGATTTTGTTTTCTCTTCCTTGACATTTACCTGTGATATTAAATATTTCATTTTTTGATTAAATTAGTGTTATTTATCATCAAATAAATCCCAAAAACATGAAAATCACAACTATATAATATAAACACAAGATATAGGCACTTAGCCAAGGCAAAACCCCTATGAAGGGGAAAACCCAGTCAAACTCTTTCACTAGTAGAATCAAATCAGATTGAGACAACCAAGACCTTACAAACTCTCTGTCATCCATCAAGTCAGCCTCCCAAGTCAAACCTTTAGTCAAATATTCCTTTAGTCAAATATTCATTTAGTAAACATCAACTCTTTAATAAAATTTCGACCCTCTCTAAAGCTTGGTCCTACAACTATCTTGGTCACATCACATGAGTAACAAGATGTGACAAGATTTCAAACTTTTTCTTCTTTCACTAGAATTCATGTCTTCTACATTATTCCTTTTGGTGATTGGGTAGATGGTTCCCTTGGTATTTCACACCTTCTTCTTTACTTTGAAATTGGAGTCTGAATCACTTCTTGCTTCCCTTAAAACAGGGTCGAGTTCATGGATATATATATAGTTGTTTGAGGCTCCATTATTAGGTCAAATTGAACAATGGGTAGGTCGACTTGATGGTGGAGGAAATTACAAAAAAATAATTCCATTTCTTGATATGTAAAGCTCAAGAAGGGTCTATGACTTTGACTTTTGACACAAACCTAAAAGCCTACAATGGAGGCTTGACCTAGAAGCACGAAACCCATGCTTATACAAATATATTTTATTGACAAATATATTACATCATGACTCAAATACAATTATGAAGACCGACACTAGTTACATTCTTCAACAAATTCCTATAAACCACCTCATACTTTCCTAGACAACATGAACACCTGCTCTACTTCAGATAGGTTGAACAACCTAGAAAACCAGTTTATGAATATGGACGAGAGATTAGAGAAGTTGGATGAGAAGGAGAAACAAAATAAATATGAAATAACCTCATTGAACTACAATTAGACAAATAATATGAAGAGTAAACATTGAAAATTTATTGACTAAGAAGTTGCTAGGACTGCTAGGTCAAGTCATACTAAAAGAGAAATTATTAACTACACATCACATTTAGTGACACTAGGAAGACACTTCTAACTTGGGGCTATATATCCACACACAACCCTCTTAAAGGTTTCATAACATTAGTTTAATGGATTATAAAGTATGTAATTGTTCTCCCAAGGTTGATTTCAATAAGTTTGATCATTGTAACCCATTAGAATGGGTCATCTAGATGGAAAATTACTTTGCCCTCTAGAGAATTATTGATAACATGATGAAAATTAGGGTGCAAGTCTTGCATTCATATTTGAAATGTTGAAAATGGTGGAAATGGCACAAAAAATCCTATTCGGGCTAGATTGCATGGAGTCAAATTGTTAGATCTATCCATGCATGTTTTGAAAGAGATACTCACTATTTAGGGTGGCTTACCAAGTTACACCAAAGAAGCTTAGCTAGTGAATTTAGGATAAATTTTGAGCAATCATCCACCCGTATAAAGAACTTAACAAAATCATTATATAAAGAATGTTTCATTAATGGCCTCAAGGAGGAGATTTGTGCACAATTCAGAATGCAACATCTTGCTACATGGTTAAAAGCAACTGAAAGGGCACTAGAAGCTAATAAGGTGATCAATGCATATATTAAAAATCAATATTCATTATATGCATTCATCTTCCCCAAGATAATTCCCCAAACACAAACCTTAATAATGCCTTAAAACTATAAATGTTGTTTCCAACAAAGCATGACATACTACTAAAGACATGGGCTTTGTTATAATTGTGATGAAAAATATGCTTTGGGTCATGTGTAAATAATACAAATTGTTCCTAATTGGAATGACCATGAAGCAACTAACTTAAGACATAATTACCGAAGAGACACATGAATTTTTTGAAGACATCAACAATCAAAATCACATAGATACTAAACCTCCATTTTCTCATAAATAACCCCTAATTTCCTTACATGCATTATTGGGAATTTTGACTCCACAAACATTGAAACTCATGAGCTACATCAAGCATTATAAAGTTTTATTCCTAATTGATAGTGGCAACACTCACAATTTTATTTATAGATGAGTAGAAAAAGAAACCCATTGTTTTGTTCACCCAATGTATAACATTCAATAATGATTTCCAGTGGAGTTATGATGAAATATGGGGCTAGATGTGAAAATTTCAAACTCCAAATGGGAGACTATCAACTCAAAACCCATTTATTTTCCATATATATGGGTGATGTGGAAAATGGTTGTTATTGATGTCAAAGGTTGTCTAAATGAAAAAGAAAGATATATTTTCAAATACCATATTATAATACATTTCCAAAGATATAGGGAATTCCCTCTAATTCCACAGGAATGGAGAGATATGAAATATTTTGTTGAGATGACCCAACCAAAGTACAAGCAGGCCCCATTTGGATACCATTTCTTTGAAGGAATTTTTACTCCAATTATCTAGCTCAGATTTGAGAATAGGATATATGGTTGAAAATATTATTATGAGACCTTTGCAATGACATATGTCATGATTTCTAACTCCTCATGGTTGAGGAGAAATGATTTTTTGAATATTCATTATACATTATGTCAGTGGACAAGTCGATCCTGTCTTGGACCCTAGATGCACTATAAATAGGCGTGAGAAGGACATTTCTAGCCACTGCTAAAGCATCAAATATGATTTTATGAGAGAAAAGGAGTAGGAAGTGAATCCGAGTTGGAGAAACTTTATCTATAAGGGTTTTGGGTATAATTCTTGGGAAGGGTTTTTATTTTGTTTGAGGCCTGTTGAGGCTGTGTTCTGTTGTTAAGGAGGCCAATTTTAGGGGGTTTTGGACTAATTTATATTGGACATATTCTAGTTTTAGTTTGAATTTTAGTCCTGGTTTAAGGATGAGTTGCAGTCCTAGTTGGAGGTCGCGTTGTAGTCCTAGTTAGAGGTCGAGTTGCAGTCCTAGTTATAGGTCGAGTTGCAGTCCTGGTTAGAGGCCAAATTACAGACCTATTCTAGTTGGAGGTTGAGCTTTATTGGAGACCGAGTTGAAGTCCTTATGGAGGCTGAATTCTAGTCAGAGTTGGGAACAAGCTTCCAGGAGGGAAAACCTTCTTTTGAATAAGTTGTAAGCCTAAATACTTTCTATTAAACATTAAAACAACTATCGGTTATTGCTTACTGAGGATTGGTGTCCTCATCTTCTTAACAAGTTGGAGTCTTCTATTTTTGTAAGTTGGCGCTTACAGAGGATTGGTGTCCTCACAACTGGTTGTTTTAATGAAGACTGCTTGAAAATCATTTCTTGTTCAAGTCTGGATTTTCATTTTAATTCTCGTGTTTAAGAATGGTGTTGATGGTTGATTATGTGATGAGATTTGTTTTAAGATTAATAAAGCGAAAAAGTTTAAAATTGAGTGATATCGATTCACCCCTCTCAGTGTCACTGTGTATTTTCAATAATTGGTATCATAGCAACCTTCTTCAAGATCGGGCTAACAGTTGGAAGAAGTTCTTACAAGGGCCATCACTAGTCTAGAAGCATCAATAAAAAATCCTTTCTTTGATGGAACACATTTTGCCTTTTAAAAGATAAAAATGAAAACCCAATTGATGTCTCATGGTACTGAAGTTTGGAAGTTTGTTACAAGTGGATATAAGGTTCCATATTCTCCTCTAATTGATCAAGATGGGAGAAATACGTATGTATTCAACGCAAAAGATGTGAACTCAATTTTAAGTGGATTTTTAGATTCATAATTTGTTAAAGTTATGTATTGTGAATCAACCAAAGAGCTGCAGGACAAGATTGTAAGAAACTATGCAGGAGATAACAAAGTAAAGAAGGAAAAATTTCATAATTTCTGGAGACAATTTAAAAACTTGAAAATGAGTGATGAAGAAGATGTTGTTGCTTATTTTCTTTGAGTAGATGAAGTGGTTAAATATCTCAAAGGACTTAGTGAAAAAGTTGAAGAAAAAATAGTGGTTCAAAATTTTTTGAGGTCCCTTCCTCTGCATTTTGATGCCAAAGTATCTTCCATATAAGAATTAAAGGATTTTGAGAATCTAAAAATGGACAAGCTTCACATAATTCTCACCTCATAAGAAATGAGGATGGGAAACTCATCACATAAGGAAGCAACATTCAAAGAATCTAAGAAGTCAAGAAAATGCAAATCTAGTGATTGCTCTGGTGATGAATCTAATACAAAAATGGATCAATTAGTCATGAAACTAAAGAAAAGATTAAGATTCGAAGGTAAGCTACCTTTCATATGTTTTAATTGTGGTAAGATAGGAAAATTTGTTGGTATGTGTCTTTTCAGGGAAGAAAGTAATGATGAGGAAGAACCTAGAAAAAGGGTCTTCAAAGGAAAACATTTGAAAAAGAAAAATATTTACTCCAAAGAGGAGAAAAAAGAAGAAGAATAAGAAGAAGAAGAAGGTGTTTAAGGTGTGGTGGATCTTGAAGTAGAACCCATAAATGCATTATAAGAGATTAGTAACCTTAGGAAGAAGAACAAAATACTATGCAAGGAAATCATCATCATCAAGTAAAGGAGAAGCAAAAAGAGTGGAAGAAGTGTTGAATAGTTAGCAAAAGGAAACAAGAAGAAAAAGGAAGAAAATTGTGAAAATATTGAAGCATAAATTGTCTCATTATGAAAGAGCTATATAAGCTCAATAAAAACATGAAAAGATCTCAAACCTTGGATGTTATTCTCAATAATCAAAGATCACCATATGACAAGATTGGTCTTGGTTATATGGGTGAGACTTCATACAAAGAACATGGAAATATGAAGTCACCAGGAAAAAAAGTTGAAGAAAACCCTGAAAGCTCCAATCTCAATAAGAGCAAGGACATAAATCAAGAGGAGTCTGGAAACACTACTACACCAAAAAACTATGTCGATTCTCTCAATAAGTCCATTCAAAATGTAGGAAGCAATATGATAAGGGGCAAGGACCAAATATCTTCTCCAAATTTGATCAATCATAGAAGAAATGTTCCATTAAGGAAATCATACACAACCAGGTATCAAAATATTTTTCTTGGTCACTATTTTTTATGTAAAAAAATTGGACATCAAGCAAGAGAGTGTAAAGCTTATAATATTTTTGAAGGAGGTTCTCATCAAACCTATAGAAATAATACTGTGGACAATTAATTCAAAGATACTAATGGCTTCAATAAAAAATATTCATAATTCATTTTATCCCTTATCCAAGTATAGTATAAGTGCTATAGATGCAACAATTTTGGACGTATAGCACGAGACTATCCTACAAAATCAAGAGAAGGGTTTTGGAAGAAAAAACATGAAGAACCACCAACAAAAAAATGTGGACTTGTTTTGTATGCTCCAAACAATCAAAGTTAATGATACGTTTATAGTGGGTTCTCTAGACACATGACTAGATATCGAAAGAAATTTGTTACTCTTAAAGAAGAAAAAGGAGGAAATGTGAGTTTTGGAGACAATGGATTAACAAAAATCGTTGGAAGAGGTATTAAAAGCCTTGACAAAGGTAGGGATAAAGGAAAAAATGTTTTGTATGTTGAAGGACTCAAACATAATCTTTTAAGTGTGATCCAAATGTGCGACCAAGGTTATGATCTCATTTTTCATGCTAAAGATTGTCAAATAAGGAAGAATAATTCGGGAAGATTAGTGAGAAGAGAGACAAGGACTCCAGACAATATATATGTTCTTGATGAAATTCAAGGATAAAAATGCTAAATTGGACAAACATATAAGAGTTGGATATGGCATAAAAATTTAGGACATTTGAGGTTTGAAAATTTGGTAAAAATCTATAAAACATAAGCAGTGAGAGATATGCCCAAAATATTGAAATCAACAAGTGCCATCTGCGAATATTTCCAACACGGAAAACATACAAGAGTGAGGTTCAAGTAAAATGAGCGTTCGATATCAAGAACACTACGACTTCTTCATGCAAATCTATACTGACCAACAAGAACACCAATCTTGCAAGTTGAAAGGTACTTTATGCTATTTATTGATGATTATGCTAGAATGCTTTGGGTTGCATTTCTTAAAGAAAAATAAAAAACACTAGATACTTTCAAACCATTAAAAGCCTTAGTTGAAAATGAAATTAATCTAAGAATCAAATGTTTAAGATTAGATAAAGGAGGTGAATTTACCTCAAATGATTTTACCTCAAATGATTTTAATGAATTTTGTGAAAAATATGGAATCAAAAGACAACTTTCAGTTGCAAGAACTCAATAACAGAATGGAGTCGTAGAAAGATAGAATGTATTAGTGCAAGCAATATCAAGAACAATGTTGTTAGAGGCTAAATTACTAGATAAGTTTTGGGGAGAAGTAGTTGTTGCAACATTCTACATCAATCACAACTCCGAGTTAATAACAACAACACACCATATGAGCTATGGAAAGGCATGCCAGTTTTAGTTAAGTATTTCAAATAATTTGGAAACAAGTGTTACGTGAAGATAAATGATGATAATTTGGGAAAAATTGATTGTAGAGTAGATGAGGGATTTTTCCTTGGATACTCAACAAGAAGCAAAACTTACAAATGTTACAATAAAAGACTATGCAAAGTTGTGGAATGTATTGATGTAAGAATATACAAAGATTGGCAAGAGAAGGAAGAAAAACAAACAAATGAGAATTCAGAAGATACCATCTGCGTGGACCAAGAAAATCCTACCAAAGGAAGGACAAGAAAAATTAGAAGAATCTCCATCCAAAACAACTTTTAAATTTGGGGGAAAACATCACCTAGAAAACCAAATTATTTGAGATGTTTATGAAGGGACACAAACCCATAGGAGAATGACCAATTTGTGAGGAAAGGCCAATTTTTCCTTACTATCCAAAATAGAGCCAAAGGAATTTGCATAAGCCAGTAAGGACTAGCATTGGGTGAATGCTATGGAAGAGAATTAATCAAATTGAGAAAAATGGAATATGGGAATTTGTGCCATGACCAAAAGATAAAAATGTGATTGGGACTAAGTGGGTATTAAAAAAAAAGATGAATGAAGAAGGAAAAATTATCAAAAATAAGGAAATATTTGTTTGTAAGGATATATATATATATATATATATATATATATATATATATATATATATATATATATATATATATATATATACACACTTTTTTAATGACAAATAATTCAGGTTTTGGGAGTTACCACACCTAGCCTAACATGTCTTAAAAAAGACTATGCTCCTTGTGAAGATAGGCTTTGATGTTTTCTTTTAGTTGCTATTGTATTGGAATGGAAGCCTTGTGTTTATCTGATTTAGATTGCGTGAGACGCTTCACTAATATGGGAAAACAATGCATAAGCGACCTCATTTGGATCCCCTGTTATTGAAGCTTGGTTAGGTTAAAATTTGGAAAAGATTTGGATGTATCCACAGGTTGATAAAATCCTCATGTTAGTGTAGTGTAGTGTAATGCGTTTGGGTAGTGTAATTGACCTTTCAATATTGATTTTGGTTAAAGGAGGCATCATTTTCCACCATTGGGAGACCTGCAAAATTTTGTCATTTCTAGTGCCAAAAATTTTTGGCTTTAGTTCTTGGTCACATGGGTTGGACGGGGGGTTATTGTGGGTCTATCCAAAAAAGGGGCTAAAGGGGAAGTGTTTCAATGATAAGAAAATGTCCCAGATATATGAATATTTGGATATTCTAACATTCAAGACCTATGATAATGCATATGTCTTGAAAGCAACAAACGTTTTAGATATTCAGACATCCAAAAATGTTTGGAAGTTTGAAAGTCTAATGGATGACCGATGTTCTAGATATAAAAATATTTGGACACCCAGAACTTTGCTTAAATGTTGACTTTTGAAATATCCAAATTCCATCTAGCAAATACGTGGTAGGCATCTGGAGCCACAAGGACGAACCCCTGACCTTATAAGTAATATGGGGTGTAACCTGGCCATTTAAGTGGTGCATGACATGTCAATATGGATAGGTTTGGATGATATGGTAGGTTGACATGGCATGATATTGCAAAAGAGAGTATGTGGTGGTTGTTGTAGCATCCACCATGTCATATGATGTGGAGACCAGGAATTAGGGATCAAAAACTTTAGAAAAATGGACTCTTTATGTTTTTTTTTTAGGTGTAAAAAGTTTTGGATATCTGGGAGAGTAGAAGGTTGACCCACATTGACTATGCTAAGATGGCATGAAGATGACATGGCACAAAGGCTTGATAGTATTGAGGTGGAGGCTAAGTAGTATATGATACAACATGATGACGTGAGATCTCTAGAAGCAGACGATCTAATAAAGTGGAGATCTAGCTCTTTGGAAAAAAGGGGATTTTATGTTTTTGTAAGTGTATTCTAGATAAAGATATATTTCAGTAATAATCACATAACAAAGAATTTGGTTGACACGTTTCGAGCCGACTAGTGTGTTTCATGTTCATGACCGATGAGAAATCAGATCATGTCATTCCACTATAAATAGATGAGGAGAAGGGTTAATTAGCCGTTGGAAGGAAACAACTAGTTTAACCCAAAAAAAGATTAAGTTAAAGGCCATAAATTAAATATTATTATTATTATTATTATTATTATGTTGTTGTTGTTTCTTAATTTATTACATTTGAAAAAAGAAATATATATTTTCTTAAGTTATCTAAAATAAAATTCTATTATTAAAATAATAATATTCTATTTAATTTGTTTTATTATTATTAGAATGGAACAATATCATTTATTATTTAAAAGATTAAAAAGTAGGGAGGATTATTCGAAAAAAAAGAAAAAGAAAAAGAAAAAGGGGGTTGGGGGGGAGGCACCAACACTTAGGAGTATAGGGCAGGGATCCAACACCTGCTAATACTCTAGCCATCATCTCTATTAAGGTTAACATGTCGTTTTTCAATCTCTAAAGCCTCCCTTAGCTTACTGTGATGAAAATTGTCAACATTGGCAATGAACTTAGCTTCTTCAATGCAGATGTGATGGTTAGTCTGTTCTGCATGTTTAGCTAAAGCAGAGGAGCAGGATCTTTCGTGTTTAATGTCAGCTGCATGTTCACAGATATTTAGAATGCCATGATCTGATTTCTCATCGGTCTTGAAGATGAACCACACTAGTTGGTTTGAAACGCGTCGACCAAATTATTTTATATATGATTATTACTGAAATACATCTTTGTAAAAACTATGGATCATAGAAGCCATATTTCAAATATGTATTCTAGATATTTGAGGTTTCATATATTTAGATTTGGCACTTTTATTTATTTGTATTTCATGAAACATACAAACTGCAGATGCTCTAGATGTTTAGAAGTCCATATATCCAGAGGTTTCACTTGATTGACTAAGCATCCTTTCCTAGATTCAAATCAATTTGGAAAGGTCCGTAATTCATGAATCTAAAAGAATGGGGAATAGCTACAACAGTGGAAAAATGATAACCCAAATTTGGATATAACTTGGCAAGCCATGTGTCTAGCTTGTGAATTTGGCATTATACAATAGTGACACATGGGCATACCATGTGTTAGCCACGTGTTAGAGGACATAGAACAATATGACGTGGATACACATGTGCACACTATTGCCATGTGTCACTTTATGGTATGCTGATGTGGCATAATAAATGAAACCTTTGAGGACCATAACCTTGTATCCAAAGCTTAGAATTTAATGAAATTTACATTGTTGGAAAGCTCTCAAAATGCAAAAGAGGATGATGGCCTAAAAATGAGGTTTAAGATTGTCAAAAGAAGATGAATTTCGATAACCCCACTTCCTTAAGTTAACTTAAGAGGTTGATTTTGGATACCCCATAATGTCATAAAGTTATAAAGAGGAATGGGTGTGTTACATTTAAATTCTTTAAATTTATGGTAAATATCGAAATATAAAAAAATAGGGGTTGAAACACTTTCCCTTCTCTTTGTGAGATTATTTGTATTTATCATGGTATTTTATATGGGGTTGGATGAGTTTGGTTTATTAGTCAAGGGTTTATGTTGTTTGTAATTTTTTTATACACTTCACTATGTTAGTATTAATTCAAAATTTATTTGTTGTTCAATTATTCACATCAATGGTTATGTGATGTCCTACATAATTGCTAAGCTTATATATCACACCAAATCATTTACTCTGTATAGTGAATTGAGCTATTTATAATTTCCGGTGTGGATGCCCTAATTCCTCAACCCTACTATGACTTTGAATCACTCAACTAGACTCCATCAATGGAAATAGGATGCTATTTAAGTTTGGAAACTTCACTTTAAATTGTTTACTAGGTTGTACACACTATGGACAATTTACAATGATCTTTCGAAGCCAAGGAGGACCATCTTTGCATGGAGCCCTTGTTGTAAGAATAATGTGTACTATCTAAGAGTGCCCTTACTCACTCCTACTTTCTATGGTGAGGTCAAAATTCTCAAGCATCTCTTTTGGTGTCATAAGAAAATAGAAGCAACTTAGAACTAGGCCATGGGTCTTTTTAATCATCTTTTGCTATACTTGCTTACTTGGAAGGCCACCCCCCATGTAACATAAAAAAATGGATTATTAATTTTGGAGCAACACGATATTTATTCATACAATATATTCCATTCATGTTTAGAAATGCTATAGCAATATTATTTTTAAGTGTATGTAGATTCATCCATTGCATTTGAAACAAGGGAGTGGTGATCATGCATAATTTGTCATCATAGAGCCATGCTTAAGGTGATACGGTTGCTCTACACTTGGATCATATGTGATTTTTGGGAATATTGGGTAGGGCACTAAGTAAAACAATTAAAGTCTCATTGGACCTCTCCTAAGCTTAGGCACAATGATGTCTTATTAATGTTCTACCCACCACTATACTAATATCGACCACCTCATCAAGTAACCAACATTATAAAAGATGTGCAAAACTCTAGTGTTGGTTACATAGCTATCAAAAAGAGACCAGTGAAAAGGAACAAATTTTGCACTTTTTTTAAAACCTACAGTGAACTGGATGTATAATTCTTATCTACATAGAGATCAAAAAGTAGCTACAACAAAACTTGTACTTTTTTTATTCACTCGAATAACAAAAAAAAAAATTGTCTGCGAAAAAAAGAAGAAAAAATGACTTTTGACAATTACTTGAAACATACCACTCGACCAAAAATTCACAAAACACATTAAAGCTACTAAAATGTGAAACAAGACGGTAGAAAAGGCCTAAAGAAAAGCTTGGGAAGAACGGGTGTGTACATTTTGCACGTTTGGGGTAGTGGAACCGGAAAAAACATTTCATTTTGGAATGTGATGCGTTCAAAGACATGAGAAAAAGCTATGAAAATATGTTAGCCTCGGTTTCTTGACGTTGTCTTTTCAACGAGGGGATTGTTGGAAGGTTGGACCAACTCATCATCAATTTGAATAAGAAAATGACTGAATTGCAAAAGACGAAAAACAAAAAACTGATGATCCATTTTTAGTCTCATAGACACTAAAATATCATTTCATTTTCATTTCATATAAATAGAGACACAATAATATTTTATCATATATCAATGTTTTGTCAAACTATTACTTTAATATCTACCGCATCATCAAATATATAAGGTCATTCAAGATCTAAACGACTCTAGAGAAAGTTGCTTGTGTAACTGCAACGAGAAAACCCTTGACAATTACCTCGAACTTAGCATTCAAGGAATGGCCTAGGGAGACACATTAGAGGTCTTGAAGTGTGAAGGGGTTTTCTTTATTAATTTGAAAACTTGAATATGGCTCTTGGTAGCCAACTCATTGATCGAGAGTAGAGTGCTGTGTGGTCGATATTTTCATTCGGACATCCACACAACAAAACGCGATGGCCACAAGTCTCGACGATAAGTATCACAATTCAACCCATGATTCGAACTTTCAATGCATCAATTTAAATTTTATTGGAGAAATAGCAAAATTTTTCGTCTCTGAAGATAAATGGCCCTGGCAATGGCAATTACAGTGCCATCTCTACACTCGTTCTGTGCAAATTTATCACCAGTACACCAAAAATTTTGTCCGCTACACTCGTCCTTAACAAATTCATCACTATTACAGCAGAGCTTTCGTTTTAAAGCCAAGACGTTGCCAAAGAAGAAATTACTCAATTACGTCGTGGCCGCAGCCGACAGTGAAGAGAAGAAGGATGAAGCGAAAAATACATTCAGTCCGTTTAGGTTTGTGACGGACAATCCTTCCAGTAGAGGAGCTATACAATTACCTGATTTACCGGCTGACGATGGGAATGTTGGCCAAATGATAGCTGTAAGTTCCCCTGCCCTCCATTATTTTCACTATCTATCTATCTATATACACTCTGTCCTCTGTTTAATTATTCCTATATTTGGTTTGCCTTATGCTCGTGTTTTTAGAATTTTTTTACTCTCATTTCTTTCTTTTCAAGGATTTTTGTTTTCGTTTTATTGAAACTTTATTGTTCTTCTGGCTGATCAAAGAATAAAATTAGCAATCGAAGTTGATTTAAGCTTGCATTTCTCCTAATTTTGCATCTTAACCAAGTCAATAGTAGTTAAATTTTTAATTTTCGCAAATAATGAGACTGACAAAACTCATGCTTTAAAAAGTAAGAAATCAGCAGTCTTACCTGGCTGTTCAAAGCCTTAGTCACTCATCTTTTCTTTGAGAAAACTCAATCCAGTCAGGTCGTCCGAGTTTGCCTCGAGTCATATCCGTAATTCCAACTCTTGTCAATGACTCAGACTCGCAAGTCAAACACAAGCCAAATCTATCTTAGAAAAGGTATTGAAGTGCTGTTTCCTAGGCATCTCTCTGCTTAGGGCAGCATTCGATTGAAAAAACAGTCAGTTTTATTTGCATGGACGCTTGTGCACCAGGACATACTGTCCATGCTTATTCTGGTTTATCATTATGTTAGAGATTTCAGCCGATGCATTTCTAAGTGAATATTTTACTTATCACCAAAGTGAAATATTTTCTGCCAATGCATTTCAAGTGAACGCTTATCATCAAGGAAAAAATTAAATTGAAAATAGGGTTATACACTAAGTGCCAGGGAAGAATATACATAGAAAATAATTGAAGGGTGTAGGAGGGGAAGAAGAAAAAAACAAGTTTACAAACATTTGAGGAAAAAGAGAAACCAAGGAAATTGAAATTTGAAAATTAAAAATGAAAAGGTTCTAGTAAAATAAAGTTTCATACTATTAGTTTTGGAATCGGGAAGGAGAGATGGAGTCGTTGGAGGTCTGCGGATCTGGAGTTGTGCGTGTGGGGGCTCTTTATGAAGGATCTGCTGCTGTTGAGAGGCTTTTACTGCAGACTTGGGGAGATAGGCTTCAGATAGGCTTCTGTTTTCTTTCTCAGTTGGGGGGGGTTTGGATGTTTTACTCTTGCATGCTGTAAGGAGGGGGATCACTGCCGTGTGTCTGTACAGATCCGATTTGGTGAGGGCCGTCTTATCCCCTTTCTGTTCAATCATATTCTTTGCCAGAAGTGTCGTGACCTATTTTTACTCAAGATTTTGTAATTTTATCCTTGTTTCACAAAGAAAATAAAAAATGAAAAATAGAAAAAAAGAAAAAAATAAGAAAAAAAATAAAACAATCAAAAGATATGATGAATAAAAAATCAAAAGAAAGAAGAAAAAGGGATATATATATATAAAATAAAAAAGAATACATATGTCCCAAGGTTAGCGTGCAAGTCTAAATGTCGCTTTATTTATTTTATTATATTATTATAATCCTTTGTATTTATTTTAATTAGGATTATTTAATTTGTAATAAGGTTGAAGTTACATTTTTGTTGGGTAGTAATAAAGTGTGATTTGTTTTGAATGGACTAAATTGGGCCCACCCGGATCAACAACCCCCGTTCGATTGCGGGATGCTCCGCAGTGTTGACATTTAAAGGACGGTGGGGGTTGGGGGGGCTGGAGGTAGGTCCGCGGTTTGCTCGATCCCGCCGTTGGATATGTGGCAATCCTGTGTGAATTGCGGTACCCCCCTCGCACCAATAACGGTTAGACTATTCAAAGCGTTATTCGCTCCCTAATAAAACGTTTTCTTCTTTTCAAATCGGCCATTTGCATTCTGTCTGTCGCTACAATTCAAAGAACGATTCTGCAAGTGAAATTCCAGCAGACAGCGATCTCCAATCGTCGTCTCCAACCTGCAATCGTCCTACATCCGGGTAAATTCTTATCAATTGTCTCAACAACTTGTTTTCCTAATGGTTTTCCATAAGGGAAAATAAAAAATGGTTACAGATAATCCCCTACTACCTCCTGTGATCAACCTAGATGAACTCCCATTAGTTGATACTCACTTTAAAATTGCAGAAACCAATTGTGAATTCGATCTATACGAACTTCACTATTGGGCTTTTCAAAAGTACGAAGATGCCAGTGATGAATTTTATTTTTGGGAGTCCCTATTGCCTCAGTTCTGTTTCCCACAAACCTATCATTTTCCAAAGTTTGTTGCCTGGTGTGGAGCTCGATATCTACCTAGCCAAAGAGCTGTAATAACTCGAAACAATGAAACTCTTTTCTATGTGAATTTTGAATCAATTTGCTAAGCCCTCCAGCTAAATCCTCAAGAACCTTTGCATCCATCTTCCACTGATGCATTAATGGAAATTTACCAAAAGCTATCATTTTCAGACAGAGCTCATATTTTTGAATCTTTCTTGCCTGAGAATTCTGGTTCTGCCTCATAAGTTCCTCCATGATCCCCTGTGTGCTCTTCCCTTTTTCTGTCATTGGAGTGCCCATAAATTCACTAGTCACTATGCATGCATGGCCAAAACCTCCATGATCTTGCTAGATCCCCCACTGCTGGTCAAGATCATGCTCTGATACCACTGTAATGTTCCTAATGGAAAATTAACAACGATAACAGAAAAAATGCATTTACAGCAACACAGAGATTTTCAGAAATTAACACAAGAACCAGAAAATATTCACCAACTCCATAAACTTGCCAAATTTTATTATATGAATATATTGTGGTACAAATAGTTGGAGAAAATGCACCTGGGCTTGCACAAGGCAAGCTACAAGCACCAGGTGATGAGTACAAGCAAAACCCATAACTCCAATAGTAAGCTCCTCCAGAAAACTGCGCTGCTGCTCCAAGACTACTCTGCTCCCTGACTCCGGCCTCTGATTTATCCACTGAAAATTGCTCAAAAATTCTAGGAATTTGGGAAGGTGATCTTTGCCCAAAACCCAGAAAAAACCTAGAAAGGGTTTCCTCTAATTCCAACCTTCAAAATCTAACCATTTGCAGCTTGGCCCTCCTCCAAATTCGATTTCTGTTACTGCAGCTGCTACTGTCAATCATTGCCCTTCAAAACCTCAACAAACCTCCTCAAATGAACCTTCAATGAATCCCCCAACACCTCAGCTCCAAAATCCCTCCAACGCAGTGCCCACAAAAGAGCCTCCTCCAAGGACTGCGTAGTCCAGAAAAGTGCTTACGCAGTCTCTATGTATACTAGCTGAGAACTACATAAAGGCTGCTCCTCTAAGGCCACTATTGCTGCTACACTCCAGAAGTGGGTCCTCAATCACTCTTGTAGCTCCTCCGGTGAATCTTCCAGCTACTCCACTCCACAATAGCAAGATGGCTCCAACCACTGCACAGTAGAAGCTCTGGACTGCGTCCCAACCTCTCCAGAAAAACGCAAAACCTATAGGTAGTAACTCCTCTGGTCTCAAGGCAAGGAAAATAACTTCCTTGGGTGGCACTCGAAGTCCAACAAAGAAAGGTTGAGCTTTGCTCCGTGGGAAGCTCTTGTGCTGAACAACACAATGTTGGCTCAACTAAGAAGCTAAGGCAATTTGATTTCTTCAATAGGCAAAAGATGCCAATGGCTCCTCCATTCCTTCCTTTTATAATTGTTGGGCATGCATGCTTGTGGGTCCCTCCACAAATTTGATTTTTACCAAAGGAATTCAAATTCCTTTGTCCCATAGTGCGTATTTCATGTGGGTGCGTGGCCCTCACATTCCACTGACATGCAAATAATTTCATTTTTCCTATGTTTCCTTCACCAAAACTACCTTGGGCTATTATTAATCAAAATTGAAAAATTAATTTAATTGGGAACATTACATATTAACAAGAGCAGTGAACAAAAAATTAGATTTCTAAGCAACAGCCATCAAACAACAACCCTAGAAATATGTGCAGAGTGTTTAAATCAATTTAGATTTGCTATTTTTCAATTCTATTTTTGTAAATATCCAAATAAGTTTGGATGATATTTTAGTTTGTAATAAATTTTGATTCAAGTCTAGATATTTTGAGTTGAACTATATATAATTCAAAGGAGAAAGGGTTGAACCTTGTGATGAACCAATGATATGACTGTAATTTTCTAAGCTATTTCTGAAGATAAAAGAAGGATTCTGGATTCATTTTGAGCAGCTTGTGTATCTCTGTGAGTTCTTGTAGTTATTCATTTATGTTTCCATTTTTTTTTTAAATTTTTTATTTTTATTTATTTTTATTTTCTGCACATGTTCAAGGTAACATAAGAGTTTTGGGTAGGATTAGATTGAATGTCAATCTCTTTGAAAGCCCCTCGCAAAGTTATGATCATTAAAAGAGATTAATTAACTGAATTGTTTGTCTTGGTTAATTCCTCTAAATCTGATAATTGTTGCCTTTTGTCATCTCTTGAATGTGTTCTGTTTGGCTATAGAATTTTTCTACACGCATCTGTTGTATATGATAAATTAAATGTTCAAAATGAATGTTTAGTAATTTATATACCTTCTTAAATTCTTCTTTTCAAATCAATTTAAAGATTAATTCTATTAGGAATGAAGAATCATCTCTTCTATTTTCTCAGAATTACTTAGAATTTAAATCTGTTTAAAAGTTTGAACCATTGGTCATCCAATTAAAATAAAAACCTTATTTAGATGCTTTGGCACAATAACTCAGCCTAGAACTGTCTACAAAGGTACAACATCAGAATGGCGCCGTTGTCGGGGAACGAAGTTTGAAGTTTGTTTTCCCTGGGAAAATGATCAGACATGCCTCTTAATGGTGGATAAGAGGTCAGTAGGCTAAAATCATTCACCTGGCGACTTCACATTTTAAAATCTGGCTTCATGCAGGCATACCAGATCTCAACCATCTTCAAAGCTTCTCTCTGCTTTATCAAATCCAAAGAAACTTGTGAGAATCACATCTATTAGACAAAGGTTAGAGGCCTCTCTTGCTGCTTCTGCCTCTGTTTTACCTGAGCTACCCTCACAATCTGACCATTTTCAGTTAACTCCAATACCTGATGAATCATCAGATGTTCCTCTATAGGTTTTAGAACTCCTTTCTAGAGGAGTAGATCTAGAATCTGCATTATTAGTTCATCAGCTTGAGACCTTTGAAGTTCCTTTCCCTCATTTAGAACTATCTGACAATGAAGAAGATCTAAAACTTACCCTTCCTAAATTTAAAGCAACTTCTTTTATATCCTATGTGGTACATACTTTCCCTTCTACTTCAACTAAACTTGAAGAGGAGCTTAGTATTTATACTAATCCTCTGGCTTTTGAAGATTTGGAAAGGGATGCATCTGAAGTTCAGGAATTAATCATTAATCCTCAGTTTTTCCAAAAACCTAAATCTCCATCGTAACCATCTTCTAGTAAAGTTGTTTCTCCAAAAAAGACAACTTCATCACAACATCAAATGGCTGACATTCTACCAATTGTGACAACATGATATGCAACATTAGTTCTTCCACCAACAACCCAACTTCATGCTTTTCCTGATGGGTATTTAAAGCATTTACCTAGATTTAATGGAGAAATAAGACCTACTGTTGAAGATCACTAAACTGCATTCCTTGACTCTGCTGACAATATGAACATTGAATATGAAGATGTTTACACAAGAATTTTTGTTCAAACATTAGAAGGAAATGTCAGAATTTGGTTTAGACAGCTTCAAGCCAATTCTATAAACTCACGGGCTGAATTAACCAACATTTTCAAGAACTAGTGGGGAATAAAAAAGAATCATGTCTACTATTTAACAAAATTTGAAGATTTAAGAAGGAATCTTGGTGAACCTATTGCTGATTTTATTAAGAGATTTAATAAAATTCATAACAAAATGCCCTCAGATTATAAACCTCCAGTCACTACAACTAAGGTCAGATTCTCTAAAGTATTTGAGGATGATTTTGCTGTAATGCTTAGAGAAAGAAAATATGAAATTTTAGCAGATATGCAAACAAATGCAATTGAAGTGGAAGCTAATATGTCAGCATCTAGTAAATTTGAAAGCTAAAGCAGAAAAAACTGAAAAGAAAATTAAAGCTAGAGAAGAAAGTACATCATCAGCAAATGGGGTAGCAAGCTAAGTCGGCTTGATTGTGGGGAAAACTCCACAGTTAAGCGCGCTTGAGCCAGAGGCGATCTGGAATGGGTGATCTCCCAGGAAGTCTTGGTTACGAGGTGCAAGCCCTGGAAATGATGATTGACGCTATGTGATTCATTTCACTAGTTTCAATCCCACTTCTTCACCCCTGTGAGCATCACCTGATGCAATGAGTGCTAAGTGGACTATTCAAAAATCCTGAGAAATTAGTTAGTTACGACTACCTCTCATGGAAATGGTCATAGATGAATGACTTACTTAATGTAGTTGAATCCCAAAAAATGATATCTAACGTAAAATTGATGAAATAACTTCTTTACTAAGGAATCTGTCTAATAGAATTTCAAGAATGGAAGCTCAACCTAGAGGAACTCAACAAGTTGCAAACATGCCACAAGTTCAATATAGAAGACCTTTTCAACCTCAAATCTTGCAAAGGCCAAATACCGATCAGCAAATTCAACCTCCATTAATGATCGACAATGAAGATCCTGAAGAAACTGTTCCTGTTGTTACAAATGATATCAACTGTTTTGAGGATCCATATTCTCAGAATGCTATTATTCCAATCAATCAAGATCAATCACTTGCTCAAAATCAGGAAACCTCTCAAGTTTCAAAATATCAAGCTTTTTTTGAATTCCTTATTGCAGAATTGAATAGAAGGTATGACTTGAGACCTAGGCAAGGACCTGGTAGACCTCTGAAAAAAGTTACCTTTGATGAACCTCAAGTAAAAACCGCTGAAATACAAACGTCATCAGTGCAACCACAAAGTCAATTACAAGAACAATTTACTGTTGAAAAATCTGTTCCAATTGTTTTTAATGTTGAAAAGGAATTATAAAGGGTTAAAATTTCAATTCCTTTATTCCATCATCATTTGTCTCTTCCTTTTCCTCATTTCCCATTTCACTTTCGCTTGTTGTCTCCCCGTGTCTGCCCCCCGTCTGCTCCCTCGGCCCCCGCGTCTGCTCCCTCCCGCTGCTCCCTTCTGCGTCGGCTGTTGCCCTCCCCCCTGCTGCTGTCCCTTGCGTCTACTGCCCCCCCATCTGTCCCCTCGCGTTTGTCCCCCCGCTATGCATCCCCGTGTTTACTGCTCCCCGCGTCCCCGCGTCACCGCTGTTGCCACCCGCTTGCCTGCTCCCCGCGTCTTCCCCCCCCGTCCGCTGCTACTTGCTCCTCGTGTCCTGTCTGTTCCCTGCTCCCCCCTCCGGCGTCTGCTGCCTCCCCTCGTCCGGTCCCCCGCGATTGTCCCCTTCCCCTTCGCATCTGCTCCCCCGCGGCCTTGTCCTCCCGTTCACTCGGGCAGCCGACCCCTTGTGGGCCCTACCCCGTAGCCTCCTTCACAGCCGGCCCCCCGATGACCCTGTCACCCTGCAGCCACCTTATCCCCGCTCCCCGCCGCTTGACCTCTCGCAGTCGCGTGTTGGCAGCCACCGCCTCCTGACCCCCTCGGCCACCACCGTTCCGTTGCCTCTGTGCACAACATTGGGAGGGATGACATAGAGGAAGGAGAAAAAGGACCCCCGTGTGGGACCCGAATTTTCCACCTCTCCGAACTTCAATGACAGGGGACCTCTCAGGTATATTAAGCAGTGCCACAATGTGCCGAGAATCGTGTACAGCCACACCGACATTGCGCTGGAATCGGATTTCGTCTTCTGGACCTCCCAAATCAAACAATTGCTGAGGAAAATGGAACTCCTTGAAGCAGAGAACTTCAGGCTGCATTCCGAGGTTGGCACGCTATCCAACAGGATTAGAGTAGTCGAGGAAGACAATTTATCTCTGAAAAACCAATTGCAGGAATGTAGGGATGCAACACGACCGATGGATGAGGCTCTATAGGCAGAAATTTAGGGTCTTAAGGAAAAACAAGAGGAAATCAGATCAGAGCAGGTATCTCTCAAACAAGAAACCGAATCACATATCAGCTCATGGGCACAGGTAGTCAGAGGAAAAGAGAAGGCTCCACCCCTCACAGCGGTGGAAGAGGTTGTACAGGCCAAACTTGTGGAAGAAAGGACCAGGCGGGCAAGAGAGCTAAACCTTAAAGTAAGGGGCCTTCCACCACCCATCTCCTCATTGAACACTCTAGAAATAGGCCACAAGTTTCTCCGGGACACACTGGATATCTCTGATATAACGTTGGTCGAGGCATGGCTGGGACACGACTCCACTCTTTTTCTCCATTTCCACAACACCATGGATAGACTTCGGGTGCTACGGGCAAAACGAAAACTTTTCTCCCTCCCTGACAATGTATTTCTGGATGAGGACCTCACAAGAACACAAGTAGCTGAACTTAAACAGGCCAGGGAACAGGTTGCGGCAGCAAGACAGGCAGGAAAATGGGCAGTCATCAGAAATCTTCGTGTGGTTATGCGAGACTCCTTCCCTCCGGGGTGGGCTCCCCTAACCGACAGTTCGAAATGACGGGTCTGGGAGGAGGGGAGGTGGGGCACGAGTATTTCGATCCATTGCTGGAACAAAAATGGCTCTTTGTGGTCATCCCCAGGCCTATTGCACGATGCTTTGGCTTCAGCAGACATACTGCTTGTTACTGAGACACATGCGAGCCCCGTCTGCCCTCTCCCGGGCATCACAGGTTACCAGTGGTCCTCAGTTTGCAGACAGGAGACACGGAGTTCTGGAGGAGTCAGAGGATCTGGAGGAGTAGCGTGCCTCGCCAGGGAGGATCTCAAGGGCAGAATAACTGTGGTAGCAACTGACGATCATGCTAGATTCATGTGGATCCGGATCAGAGCCAGCGTCCCTCCTCTGAGAGACACCTACCTTGCGGTGTGCTACTTTCCCCCCACCTCCTCATCCTTTACCATTCACAGTAGTGACGGTGACCCATTCACAGACTTGTACCCTGACATTACTAAGTACTCTACTTTGGGTGACATCATTATCATGGGGGACTTTAATGCCTGAACCGGGGACCTCCAGATTCCCATCCATGATCGTACAGAGGATATCTTCTGCACCCGGGGGATAGATCCAGTCTCGGTGAGCATGGACCGTACTTCGGAGGACAGCCTGGGCCCCATGACGGCATACGGGAAGCACCTTTTGCAGATGGGTGAGTCCCACGAGTTAATCATTTTAAACGGCCTCCCCTGCTTCCCTTCCTCCCACTTCTTCACTTGCCGACCCCACGGGGGGGGGGGGGGAGCCATCGCTGATCTCCTTCCGCGCATTCATCACTTCTCTATTATCCCTATTCCCCTAGCTGATCATGCGCTCCTCTCACTCTCCCTCCAGATCGGCATTCCCTGTAAGCCCCTCCAGATCAGCATCCTCTCACTCTCCCTCTAGATCAGCATCCCCCCCCCCCCTTCAGGGCCCACCCCGCACCCTCTTCAAGTTCGAAGAAGGCGACCCTGACGTCTTCTCTTCTACCCTCAGGCATGCGCTTCCCCCTTTAGCCCAGTTCACCTCCCTCGAGTCTGCCACCGACAAGTACCATTGCCTCTCATCGGCAATATGGGAAGTCATGCTCCAGTCCTTCCCCTCCTCCACCCGCCCCACCGCACCACCTAGACCAGGAGGGTGTCCTATGAACACATGTTATGACCACGAGTGTAAGTCCCTACACCAGGATCTTCGACACGCTTTCAAGTACCTCCGTCCATCTTACCCTGCCATCCGCTCGGCCTACCGCCCCCTGCTTCGCCGTAAAAAGCGTCACTTTATCTCCCAGCAGAGACGGATTCTCTTTGATCTTCTTCTTCATTCTCCTAGGAAGTTCTGGAGCACCGTCCTTTCTAGGCGGTCCCCTACCCCCACTGACCTCGATCCCACCTCCATGATCTCCCACACCACCAAGCTTTATGATATCCCTGGGCAACCCCCCACTCGGGTCGTCTCCCCCCCAGCCACCTATCACCTTTTCTTCGACAAAGATATCAAGGAGGCGATATGGGCCTTAAACAGCAGAAAAGCCGCAAATGAAGAAGGCTTCCAGGCCGAATTCCTCAAATTTGGGCTTTGTCCTTTGGTGGGCTATCTGGTGGATCTTTTCAACCAGGTTATTCATGATGGCTTCCCTGAAGAGTGGTCACACCATATCATTTATCCTATCCACAAAGCAGGGCCTACCTCTGACCTGAACAACTACAAAACAATCATGGTTAGGCACACCTTCTCAAAGCTGTATGCTACAACCCTTCATAGGGGGCTTTCCAGCTTCCTTGAACAGAAGCATCTCAGGGCAAGGGGACAAGCTGGGTTTAGATTGGACCATCAGACCATCGACCATATCTTCACTCTCCGGGCATTAATCGAGGAGGCCCGTTCTAAGTCCTCCAAAGTGTATTGCTGCTTTGTGGACTTCAGGAAGGCCTTCGACTCCGTCCCAAGGGAGGACCTTTTTCAGAGATTGAGAGAGATTGGCATCTCTTCGACTTTGCTGATTGCCATCATGCGTCTCTACGAGTCCATACTCGGTCGTCTCCGCATGGTTGGGGGGATGTCGGAGTTCATCCGCAGCACCATTGGAGTCAAACAGGGGTGCCCGCTTTCCCCAACCCTTTTCGGGATTTACATTGATGAGCTGGAGTCTTTCCTCCGAGAGCATATCCATGAGTCCGATGGGTGCCTTCTTCACCAGGTTCTGATCTCCATTCTACTTTTCGCGGATGATATCGTTCTCCTGGCCTCCTCCCCAGAAGGGTTGCAGAGACAGCTTGACGCCCTCGCAGCTTTCTGTGACCTTTGTCACTTGACGGTGAACCCGAGCAAAACCAAAGTGGTAATCTTCAATGGGGGGAAGGAGTCCCTGAATTTCCACTTTCTTTTCAAGGGGGGAGAAATCGAGGTCGTTAACAGCTACATCTACTTGGGGGTGCAGTTCTCGGGTCCCCGCTTCAGCCTTCGACCGGCCCTCCAACCCAGGATAAACAAAGGATATGGCTCCCTGGCCCTTCTAGAGAGACAATGCTTCCGCCATCACTTCCAGGACATCCCATCCAAAATGAACATCATGGACGCCTTGATCCGTCCCACCGTGCTCTATGGTTCGGAGGTCTGGGGTCCCTCACTACTGGATTCGGATTGGGCCTTGATGGAGCGTGTCTAGACTGTTCTCCTACATCGCTTCATCCGGTGCAAGCAGACAGTCCTGCATAACATCATCCTGGTAGAGTTTGGAGCTAGGCCCTTCCGCCTGGAGGCAATCTTCAGGATAGTCTCTGTCAAACCAGGAGGTAACTCCTCAAATCAGAATGTGTATTAGCTGAAGAATGTACATGCATTTATAGATGGAGGTGAGGCTATTGGGATTCATCTCCCAATGACTCTTGGCCTTCCTTATTTCCTACTATTATTTATTATACAAAATTACATATCCGCACCCATCCCATAGGATTAGGTGTCAACATTCCCCCCTTTAATCCGAAGGGATGTTGGTGAGCCCAAGCATCGATCTGAACTTTTCAAACTTTTCTCTTCCAAGTGCTTTGGTGAAGATGTCAGCAGTTTGCTCATTTGTGGAACAATGATGTAGATGGATGGTCTTGGCCTGAACATGATGTCGAATGAGATGGTACTTTGTATTGATGTGCTTTGTTCGATCATGGAACTTTGGGTTCTTGGCCAGCTTTATTGCAGAAGTGTTGTCGATCATGAGTGGAGTGGAATACATTTGTTTCATCTGCAAATCTTCCAGGATTTTCCGGAGCCACACAATTTCCTTTGTTGCTTCAGCTGCTGCCACATATTCTGCCTCGGTCGTGGAATCTGCTGGAACTGACTGTTTGCGTGATCTCCATGAGACGGCTCCTGATCCAAGACTCATGGTGTAACCTGTAGTAGACACCCCTGTTTCTTTGTCGCCATCAAAGTCTGAATCAGAGTATCCGATCAAGCTGAAGTCACCTACATGTGTATATTTGAGTCCAAAGTCTTGAGTCCCCTTCAAGTACCTTAGCACTCTTTTTGCAGCAGACCAATGTCCTTCACAAGGTTTTTGCATGAACCTTGAGAGGATTCCAACAGCAAATGAAATGTCAGGTCTGGTGGTGGTCAGGTAGATAAGACTTCCTATAAGTTGTCTATACTTAGTTGCATCCTCAAATTCCTTCCCTTCAATAGATGTGAGCTTCAAGTTTTGTTCCATTGGAGTGGTTAAGAGATTACAGTCATCCATGCCAAATTTGTTCAAGAGATCTCCAATGTACTTCTTTTGAGAAAGAAATATGAATTTAGGATGTTGAATTACTTCAATACCCAAATAGTAATAAACATGACCCAAATCAGTCATTTCAAAACCTTTCTTCAACTCTTTCTTCATGGATGCAATATAGCTCTCATTGTTTCCTGTTATCAAAAGATCATCTACATATACCACAAGATATACAATTGTTTTTCCAACTTTCTTAACAAACAAAGTTGCATCATCAAAATCAAAATGTTTGAAGTCAAGTTTCAGAAGATGCTCGGTCAATTTCTCATACCAGGCTCGTGGTGCTTGCTTGAGGCCATACAAGGATTTTACAAGTTTGCAAACTTTGTGTTCATGACCCTTTATCACAAATCCTTCTGGCTGGGACATATAAACTTTCTCCTTCAGATCTCCATTCAAGAAGGTTGTTTTTACATCCATCTGATGGACTTTCCATCCATTATGAGCTGCTAAGGCAAAGAGAGTCCGGATGGTGGTCCATTTTGCTGTGGGAGCAAAAGTTTCTTCATAATCGACTCCTTCTTTTTGTGCAAAACCTTTTGCCACAAGCCTGGCCTTGTGCTTGTCAAGTGAGCCATCTGCTTTATACTTGTTCTTGTAGACCCACTTACAGCCAATTGGTTTTGTTCCCCAAGGCGGATCAACCAGCTTCCAAGTGCCATTCTTTATCAAGGCATCATACTCCTTCTGCATCGCTTCTTTCCATTCATCATGAGAAGCGTCTTCTTTGAAGGAAGTTGGTTCATGATCTGTAGACAAACTCAATTCACAGTTATAAGAAATATCCATATCAACGGGGGAATCAGAATTATCTACATCACCTTCGATTTCTTGAGTGGAACTTCTTGTTCCTGTTTTTCCAACCTCATCAGGATGAACATCCTCCAGTGTCTTTGTCAGCCATTTGGGAGGACCTTTCTGAGATGGCCCAGGCTGGTCATTTGACTGAGTTGGGATTGATTCAAGATTCAATCTCCCAATTCTGTCGATCACATCATCCAATGTGTCATCCGTGGTTGTTTCTTCATGTGGGGGAGAGAGTGCTTCAGGACATGATTCCACAGTTTGATTCAATATCGGAATCCCCCCTTCAAGGTGTGGAATCACATTATCAAATTCTCGGAAAGACTTTGCATGTGTGAATCTATCCAGGCGATCAAGTTGCCGCTCAACAACCTTGTCACTCTTGGAAGATTCAAGAAATATGACATCTCTTGCTATCACAAACTTCTTATTTGCTTCATCATAGAGGCGATATCCTTTGGAGGTATTGGAGTACCCCAAGAAGATACATTTTCTGCTTCTAGCACCAAGTTTGTTCCTTTGACCCTTGGGTATCAAGGCATAACAGGTGGACCCAAAGACCCTGAAATGCTTTACCGAAGGAATGTGGCCATGCCACATTTCAAAAAGAGTTTTGTTTCTAATTGAACTTGAAGGACACCTATTCTTTATGTAAACAACACATAGAACTGCATCAACCCAAAACATCAATTTCACATTCTTGAAAAATAACATGGAGCGAACCATATTTAAGATAGTTCTGTTCATTCTTTCAGCTACACCGTTCTGTTGGGGATTATATGGCACTGTTGTTTGATGTTTTATTCCATGTTGACGAAGATAATTTTCAAATTCGTTTGAAGTGTATTCTTTTCCATTAACAGTACGTAGAGAGCCAATATGTGTTTGTGCATCATTTTCAATCCATGCATGAAAATTCTTGAAAGTTTGAAAAGCATCAGACTTATTCTTCAATAAGTAAATCCAACACATTCTGGTGTAGTCATCGATAAATGTCATCATGTATTTATTTCCATTTGCAGAAGCAATAGGCATAGGGCCACATAAATCTGAATGAACAAGCTCAAGTTTTCTATGTGCTCTGGAGTGTGAATCATGAAATGGTTGTTTGCTATACTTTCCTAGAATACAAGCATCACATTCCTTAGGTTTTCTAGGAATTGTAGGCAGTCCATTAACACCATTTTTCTTCAACAAACGAAGGCTTTCATAGTTTAAGTGTCCAAATCTAGCATGCCATAAAAGACTTGATGGGAGTGTACCTTCATCATGATGTGAACTGAATGCAAAGTTTTGAGCATGAGCAGATGAACCTTTCAGCTTCAAGAGTCTCCCTTCTTCTATTTCCTCCATGACAAGTGAGTGATCTGATGCTTTTCTGACCTCTGCCTTGCCATCAAACAAGTGAATGGAGTGTCCTTGCTGGCGGATTTGGACCAGGGACAACAAGTTTCTCCTCAACTCGGGGAGGTATAGAACCTCATGTAGAATATGATCTGGAAGACCAGGCAACTTAAGCCTGACTGTGCCAAGCCCTAATGGCTTGAGTTTGGATTTATCTGCGAAATATACTGCTCCATCAACTTTGTCAGTGAACTCTTCAAAAAAATCTTTTCTAAATGTCATGTGACATGTTGCTCCTGAATCTAGCAACCAATCATCTCTCCATGAAGTAAATGAAACATCAAATAGGTTTTTAGTTACTCCATTGTTACAATGTGCTAGAATAGAATGAGCTGATTCAGGTGCTTTACCTTTGTCTTTGTCATTAGTTTTACCTTTGTCTTGATTTCTTTGCTGCTGAGTTTTAGATTGTCTGCCCCCTTTTCTCTGAAGTTTCTTCTTCGTCTTCTGCCATCTCTTCCTCTGGATGAATCTGAAGCATGCCTCTTTTCTCTCTGTGCCAAGTATGCAGTCAAGTATGAAGATGAAGGGACTGTCATCTTCTTTTGAAGGAGGAAAAAAAAACTTTGCTGGAGAATCTCTTTTGAAGGAGAGAAAACAAAAACACTCTTTGCTGGAAAATATACTCAGTTTAAAAGGACAAAAACATTGCTAAAAATACGAACACTGAATTCTGCACCAAAAAAAAAATGTATTTTTTTTTTTTGTTTGAAGAGAGAAAATTTATATGGATGAGTGTATTGAAAATGTGAAGGGGCGGTATTATGAATATGGGAAATGGTATTATAAAGTGTTATTGTAAATAGAATGAAGGGCGGTATTGAATATGGGAGGGGGCGGTATTGAATCATAGGGCGGTATTGTATGGAATGGTATGACAAACGTTATTATGGTGGGAGGGAGGTATATTAAAAGGATAAATGAGGGAGAGGATATTAAAAAAACAGCGTATTGTATTATCACAGCGTATTAAACTATCTGTGTTAAATGGGCGGGTGTATGAGTCGTTGCAGGTATATATATGTCTGTATTGATATATGGACAACGCTGTATTGAAAATAGAAAGGCGGTATTATATGTGAAAGACAGCGCTCGACAGCGTATTGTATATACAATGAAGGGCGGTTTTATATATGCTAGCGCAACTATGGGACGGAACGTGTTGCATATGGGAGGAGGGGAGCGGTATTTAACAAAACAAATATATACCACGATGTATACAACGCTGTAGCAGATACCACGATGGATACCACACTGTGTTAAATGGAGCAGATAGCGTGTAGTTTGGAGTGGCATTTTAATATGACACGACGGTATTATGAATAGAAGACAGCGTGGGAAATGTAGTTGACAGACCACGGATGTTTTAGAGTCGACAGGCCACGGGAAAAAAATGAGGAGGGGCGGATTGTATATATATATGAGAACTGTATTACAAGGTGGAGGGGCGGAATAAAACGCTGACTGACTGTGATATGAATGCTGTATTGATGCGTTGTGTAGTGAATAGCGTGAGATGGGAGGATTCGTTGGTGAGATGGGCGTAGAGAAGGTCTGCGTTAGGAAGTAGGGGGTCGCAGGGAAATGGGAAGCCGTGGGGAGCGCTCGTAGAGCTGAGAGGGGAGGACTATGTGATATATGTGGAGGAGCGCTGTTATAAATGGGACAGAGTGCAGGTGAGAGCGAAGTGAGGGGGAAGAGAGGGGAGGCCGAGAGGCCAAACGAAAATTTAGGAATGGGATCTTTCCAGGACTGCAGAGGGGGGCTGCAATTTGCAGTGTTTTAGGAACTGCAGGATGCAGAATCTTCAGGAGCTGCAGGAGCTGCAAATGTCAGCGCTGTGCAGAGATAAAAAAAAATGCAGAATAACAGTATAGCAATAAGTAGGAGCAGCAAAAACTATTATTAAAAACTGACTGAGCAAAGGAGAGGGAGTTACACCACAGGCAAAAATGCCAATAGTGGGACTGGCTCTGATACCATGTCAAACCAGGAGGTAACTCCTCAAATCAGAATGTGTATTAGCTGAAGAATGTACATGCATTTATAGATGGAGGTGAGGCTATTGGGATTCATCTCCCAATGACTCTTGGCCTTCCTTATTTCCTACTATTATTTATTATACAAAATTACATATCCACACCCATCCCATAGGATTAGGTGTCAACATTTCTTACCTTCATCGGATCCGTGCCCTGGTAGACACGAGAGGGGAGAAACAGATACCCTTACCTGGCTTATTGTTCCTTGGAGAACATCGCTCATGAGTCATAACCAGACCGGCCGCACCAAATGCCGGTTTGCAGGGACGACAGAGCTCCTCGGTCTTATCGGTATCCGGATTGGTCATCTCCCCCCCTTTCAGTATTCACTAAATGCCCCGAGGCACCTTCTCCCAAACCAGCAGGATCTTAACAAAATTATCAGGGAGGACATCTACAGGCGGTACATCCAAACCGCATGGGTTAACCGTCCAGGCAGTCTGCGCCCAAAAATGGCCTTTTTGTAATATTCCCAATTAGCTTTGCTAATTGGAATATTTCATTTTTGTTTTATTTTGCCGCTTTAGCTAGAAATAATAAATAAAGTGAGAAATAAGAGGGGTCACCTCACTTTAGCCACCTCACTTTATAAAATAAAGTGTTTTTCCTAGTTGATTGACGTTATAACTTAGAGAGGGGGCCTTGGGGGTCCACATGAGTATGAGGGGAGGCCTCACGCTGACCCAAGGTTAACTGCGCAGGCCAAGGAGAGTGAAGGACGCAGTCAAGGTTTTGGAGGAAGTTTAGCACTATAAAAGGTGGGGTTCTCACCTCATTTTGGCATTGATGATTTGATATTGATATTGAGAGCTAGACTTCTGTCTACTTCAGCACGCCGGTTGTTTAGTCGGTCTGCAGCACTGTTTAGTGCAAACTGAGTGTCTCCGGTCGAAGATCTCACCCTTAGCTTCGGGGGACTTCGAGTGCCTGCCCTAGTAAGGTTATTTTCTGAGCATCATCCTTCAGTTTCAGTGGTAAATTGCGGTAGTTTCTGGTGGAGATTTGGCAGAGGAGATACCCCTTCTTGAGACTGCGCAGATCTGGAGAGATAGTATCAGATCTAGCCTTGGAGGACGCAGATCTGGAGAGCTAGTAGCAGATCTAGCCTTGGAGGACGCAGATCTGGAGAGATAGCAGCAGATCAGGCCTTGGAGGACGCAGATCTGGAGAGATAGGACGCAGATCTGGAGAGATAGCAGCAGATCTAGCCTTGGAGGACACAGATCTGGAGAGATAGGACGCAGATCTGGATAGGGAGGACTCAGATCCAGCAGATCCAGGTAGGAGAGCCTCAGATCTGGGCAGGGAGGACGCAGATCCAGCAGATCTAGCCTTGGAGGACGCAGATCTGGAGAGATAGGACGCAGATCTGGAGAGGGAGGACTCAGATCCAGCAGATCTGGGCAGAGAGGACGCAGATCCAGCCAGGGAGGACGCTGATCTGATGAGCAGGGTCTTTGTGTGGGGTTTGGCAGCGTTTTTCAGTGTTTCCAGCCCTGAGGAGTTGGTCATCTCATCTGGAGGACTTGTGGTTGGATTCACCCCTTCTTGCCAGCGTTTCATCTGTCTTCTGCGCTGTCACTAGCAGAGACAGCGTTTTCACTGGTGAGGGCTTGAATGGTGGTGGAGCATCAGTTTCACATTTTCTGGGGTTTGTCTGGAGGATTGAGATCAGCCATCTTCCTAGTTTCCAGCTCATAGTTCCAGTGCATTGCAGCAGCAGTTCTTCATAGCAGATTCTTCAGCCAGCTAGGACGCTGTCCCTATTTGCAGCCAGTATTTGTTTAGAGAGGGTCTCCACTTGCCTAGGGCAAGGATAGGTGCACTCATTCTGATTATCTTGTACTCCTCTATATGTATTCTCAGATTAATAAAATGGCTTAGTGTTCTGGCATTCTATGTGTACTTGTTCCATGATCTGGTTCCAGCATTTTATTTTGTATATTTGTCTGGCATATTTCTGTGTATTACTGGTTATTTCCCTTTGGGGATATTACAGTGGTATCAGAGCATAGATCTGGCTCAGCCTGTGGTGCTAGCAGTCTATGACGCCCGGGGATAACCCCTACATCTATCAGAAGGAACACAGAGAAGCTGAGAGTAGGTGGAAGTTTCCCTTCGGGGGAAGTGATTCTGATCAGGAGCCACCTGAGACAGATTCAGAGGCAGAGCAGCCTGAGAAGGGCCCAGAACAGCGTAATCCAATGGCAGATGATGATAGGAGGTTTAGAGAGACGATCCTCCACCACATGCAGGAGATGTCACAGAGGCTCGTGGCCATGGAGATCAGTCAGAAAGAACTCCCTAGAGTTCTTCAGATCGGTGAGGGATCTGGTATGTCTCGCCACGTACCAGTGCACGATGCTATTCCCATTGTGACGACTCAGGTACCCGCGCGATCCACTATGCCCACATTCTTACCAGAGGACACAGGGACAGGAGTACGGGGAGGTGCACAGAGGGATAATCCGGCACCCACACGACCTACCATGCCTACCTTCCTGGTAGAGGACGAGGGGTCGACAGCACCGAGAGAGTTGAGTCCAGCTCGATGGGCGGCCGCTTTTGCAGAGTGGCAGGCCTTCGGACAGGCATTCATGGATTCTCTCCCCTTCGAGCGCTATCTCCATATTCAGTATGGCGTCAAACCCCGTGATCAGCACCAGCACAGGGGGCACGGACACCACCGTGATGACCACCGCGCGGCTAGTAGATTCCATTTGCCTACGTTTGATGGTTCATCAAACAACTCGGCAAAATCCTGGGTGGAGAAGCTGGACATCTATTTCCAGCTTAACCAGATGTCGGAGACGGAGGCCATTAAGGTGGCTACATTGCATTTAGAGGGTGAGGCTCAGGACTGGTGGTTTCATGGGATGGCGACACTCGGGCATTCCACAGTGACGACATACGCCGAGTTTACCAGGAGGGTGGTAGAGCGTTTTGACAGGAGGGATCCGGAGCAGCATTTTGTTGAGCTGACCAAGCTCAAACAGACTGGGAGTGCAGAGGCATACATTTCAGATTTCTTGAGGGTTTCGGTGATGGTACCAGACTTATCGGCAGCCCGGATGGTTTATATGTTTGTGGAGGGGCTGACAGAGCCACTTCGTGGCCTAGTCCGGTCGAACAAACCGGCTACACTACAGGATGCCATCAGTAGGACTCGAGACTTACAGGATGTCTTGCCCAGGACTCGGCCACCTTATCCCCATAGACAGGCTTTCCAGCCTAAGGGTAAGGACACGAGGGTTCCGCCTCCCAAGGCGAACCTGGGACGAGGGCAGATTGATGATGAGGCCAGGAGAGAGCTGAGGCGGAAGCGATTATGCTTCACTTGCCAGGAGCCATGGGCACCGGGACACAAATGTGCGTCAGGGAAGGCACATTTCATAGAGGTCTTCTCCGAGAGCAGCGGAGAAGAGGATGAGGAGGATGATGAGGAGGAAGGAGGATGTTATGCAGCACAGAGTACCGCACCACCTCCACCACCCGCGACAGGTGGGGCATCATTCGCACCTACTGGGGGAGCTCTAGCCGCATTGCGAGGAGTCCCCGAGTATTTGACGCTGCGCGTACGGAGGACAGTGCGCGGACAGCGGGTTTCAGTCTTAGTCGATAGTGGGGCCACCCACAACTTCATTGACGCCCAGATGGTTGAGCGGAGAGGCATACCGACGGAGGGCTTTGATGGGTTTTCTGTTTTGGTACCAGGAGATCAGACCATGGCATGTGCTCGATATGTACCAGAATTATCAGTGACGATGGGCACCTATACATTGACCGATCACTTCTTTGTGGTGGACATCCCGGACACCAACGTGATATTGGGGGTTCAGTGGCTTATTACTCTGGGGAAGGTCACGGCGGATTGGAAGGCCTTAGAGATGGAGTGGGATGATCCCAAGACGGGGAAGCATGAGAAGATACGAGGGCAGAACACATATCCACCCCAGACAGTATCGGCACACAGCATGGAGGCGACTTTCCGCAAGGGAGATATAGAGTGGGCAGTAGAGTTGCGGGCTTCAGAGGCAGTGGATACAGGGCGGACGGTGCACCCTGATCTACAGTCTATTCTCGACAGATATGCAGTAGTCTTTGGAGACATTCCGCCAGGACAGCCACCGGATCGGGGGTTTGAGCACACGATCGAGCTTGAGCAGGGGATACAGGCTGTGATTACCACACCGTATAGGCATCCCAAGGCCTATCGGGATGAGATAGAGCGAGCCATTCAGGAGTTGCTGGCCCTTGGTCACATCCGGCCCAGCACTAGTCCTTTTGCTTCTTCAGTAGTGCTGGTGAAGAAGAAGGACGGCACATTACGCATGTGCATTGACTACAGGGCTCTGAACAAGAAGACCCTGAAGAACAGGTACCCCATTCCCCGGATCGACGAGCTGATGGATGAGTTGAGAGGAGCACGGTTCTTCTCAAAGATTGATTTGAGATCCGGGTACCATCAGATACGCGTGAGGGAACAGGACAGTCCCAAGACCGCTTTCAGGTGTCATTATGGGCACTTTGAGTTTCTGGTCATGCCATTTGGGTTGACCAATGCACCTGCTACTTTCCAGTCTTGTATGAATCACATCTTCAGGGATCATCTGAGGAAGTTTGTGCTGGTTTTCTTTGATGACATCCTTATATACAGCAGGACTTGGGAGGAGCATCTCCAGCATATTGAGACGGTCTTGCAAATTTTGGAGGAGCAGCAGTTCTATGCCAAGCTCTCCAAGTGTGAGTTTGGGTTGACGGAGATGCTGTATCTAGGACACATTATAGGAGTGGACGGAGTGAGAGTCCACGAGGAGAAAATCCGGGCTATCAGGGACTGGCCAGAGCCACGGAATGTGACGGAGCTTCGAGGGTTTATTGGTATCTGCACCTACTACAGGAAGTTCGTCAAGGGCTTCTCTCAGCTTGCTGCACCCCTCACGGATCTGACGAGGAAGGGGGCATTCAGTTGGTCGGACACAGCACAGCGAGCTTTTGACAAGCTCAAGGAGGTGATGAGCAGTTGTCCCATATTAGCGTTGCCAGATTTTACGCAGCCCTTTGTCCTAGAGTGCGATGCATCAGGAGAGGGGATTGGTGCAGTTTTGATGCAGGACGGTCATCCGATCGCTTTCGAGAGCCGGAAGCTCCTTCCACACGAGAGGCTATATCCCATATACGACAAGGAGATGTTGGCCATCATGCATGCATTGGCCAAATTCCGGCAGTACTTGGTGGGTGGCAGATTCAGGGTGAGGACAGATCATAACAGCCTGAGGTACTTTCTGGAGCAGAAGCAGTTGCAGGAGAGACAGCAGAAGTGGATCAGCAAGATCCAGGCCTATGACTTTGACATAGAGTATGTCAAGGGGAAGAATAACGTGGTAGCTGATGCCCTTTCTCGTAGACCAGCCACGTTATCACTCATGAGCCTGGACGCTGACTGGAAGGCTCGACTATTGGTTGAGTACTCCAAAGATAGATTTGCATGCGAGGTTCTGGATGGGCAGGTAGCAGATAGCAGGTACAAGGTGGTCGATGAGGTCATCTATTACAGGGACAGGATCTTCTTGACTGAGGGATCTCAGCTCAAGAAGAAGATACTCTAGGCTTCACACGATTCACCATTGGCGGGCCATCAGGGGTTCACCAAGACATACAGGGCCATCCGGGAGAGATTTGCATGGAAGGGCCTCAAGGAGGACGTGCTCCAGCATGTCAGGGAGTGCGAGGTTTGCCAGCGAAACAAGGGAGAGATGAGTCATCCTGCAGGGTTGTTGCAGCCTCTTCCCATTCCGGAGGGGAAGTGGGAGAGCATTTCGATGGACTTCATCACAGGGTTGCCCATAGTGCAGGGCAAGGATTGCATCTTCGTGGTGGTTGACAGGCTGACGAAGTATGCTCACTTTTTCGCCATTTCAGCACATCACACGGCGGCACAGGTGGCAGAGTTATTTTTCAGGGAGGTTTTCAGATTGCATGGTCTACCCAAGACCATTGTCAGCGACAGGGACAGCCGTTTTATGGGCGGATTCTGGCAGGAACTCTTTCGACTAGTGGGGACAGAATTGACACCGAGCACCAGTTATCATCCCCAGACGGACGGACAGACGGAGATAATTAACAAGTGGCTGGAGGGCTACTTGCGTAACTACGTCAGTGGGCAGCAGCGAGCATGGCTGAAATGGCTACATTTGGGCGAGTACTGCTACAACACAACGCACCATATGTCCATCGGTATGACACCTTTCTATGCTTTGTATGGATATCATTCCTTATCTTTTGTGGACATGATGTTTGGTGTTAGCAGGGCTCCGCGGGCCAAGTTATGGATCCAAGAGAGCCAAGACATCCTCCGAGCTCTCAAGGACAACATAGCCACAGCACAGAATCAGCAGAAGTTGTATGCTGATAAGGGTCGAGTGGAGAGACACTTTGAGGTAGGGGACCTGGTCTACCTACGGCTACAGCCATACCGACAGTCTTCGCTCAAGCAGAAGGGGGCGGAGACGCTAAAGCCTCGTTTTTATGGACCATACAGGGTGATACGCAGGATCGGGCAGGTTGCGTATGAGTTGGAGCTGCCCCAAGGCAGCCGGATTCATAACATCTTTCATGTATCATGCCTGAAAAAGGCATTGGGCCAGCATGTGATAGTCACCGAGGAGCTACCGCCTACAGATGATGAGGGGCATCTAGTGTTACAGCCGGAGGCTATTATCGACACTAGGGAGAGGCAGCTGCGGAGCAGGAAGATCAGAGAATTCTTGGTGAGATGGAAGAATTTGCCGGATGAGGATGCCACTTGGGAGGATGAGAGGATCTTACAGCATCCATCACTTCAGTTGCTGGAGGACAAGCAACGTTTTGCCGGGGGAGACTGTAATATTCCCAATTAGCTTTGCTAATTGGAATATTTCATTTTTGTTTAATTTTGCCGCTTTAGCTAGAAATAATAAATAAAGTGAGAAATAACAGGGGTCACCTCACTTTAGCCACCTCACTTTATAAAATAAAGTGTTTTTCCTAGTTGATTGACGTTATAACTTAGAAAGGAGGCCTTGGGGGTCCACATGTGTATGAGGGGAGGCCTCACGCTGACCCAAGGTTAACTGCGCAGGCCAAGGAGAGTGAAGGACGCAGTCAAGGTTTTGGAGGGAGTTTAGCACTATAAAAGGAGGGGTTTCCACTTCATTTGGCATTGATGATTTGATATTGATATTGAGAGCTAGACTTCTGTCTACTTCAGCACGCCGGTTGTTTAGTCGGTCTGCAACACTGTTTAGTGCAAACTGAGTGTCTTCGGTCGGAGATCTCACCCTTAGCCTCGGGGGACTTCGAGTGCCTGCCCTGGTAAGGTTATTTTCTGGGCATCATCCTTCAGTTTTAGTGGTAATTTGCAGTAGTTTCTGGTGGAGATTTGGCAGAGGAATGCCTTCTTGGTACAACGCCGGATGCGGAAGTAGTGGCAGTCTGGCCTTCGGAAGCGAGATGCGGAGAGATAGTAGCGGTCTGGCCTTGGAGGACGCAGAGATGGGGGAGAGATAGCGGTCGAGGCCTTGGAGAGGACACGGATACGGAGAATAGGACGCGAGATGCGGAGAGATAGTAACGGATCTAGCCTTGGAGGAGCGCGGTCTGCGGAGGGGAATGGGGGACGCAGATCTGGATAGGGAGGACTCAGATCCAGCAGATCCAGGTAGGAGAGCCTCAGATCTGGGCAGGGAGGACGCAGATCCAGCAGATCTAGCCTTGGAGGACGCAGATCTGGAGAGATAGGACGCAGATCTGGAGAGGGAGGACCCAGATCCAGCAGATCTGGGCAGAGAGGACGCAGATCCAGTCAGGGAGGACGCTGATCTGATGAGCAGGGTCTTTGTGTGGGGTTTTGGCAGCGTTTTTCAGTGTTTCCAGCCCTGAGGAGTTGATCATCTCATCTGGAGGACTTGTGGTTGGATTCACCCCTTCTGGCCAGCGTTTCATCTGTCTTCTGCGCTGTCACTAGCAGAGACAGCGTTTTCACTGGTGAGGGCTTGATTGGTGGTGGAGCATCAATTCCACATTTTCTGGGGATTGTCTGGAGGATTGACATCAGCCATCTTTCTAGTTTCCAGCTCATAGTTCCAGTGCATTGCAGCAGCAGTTCTTCATAGCAGATTCTTCAGCTAGCTAGGACGCTGTCCCTATTTGCAGCCATTATTTGTTCTGAGAGGGCCTCCACTTGCCTAGGGCAAGGATAGGTGCACTCATTCTGATTATCTTGTACTCCTCTATATGTATTCTCAGATTAATAAAATGGCTTAGTGTTCTGGCATTCTATGTGTACTTGTTCCATGATCTGGTTCCAGCATTTTATTTTGTATATTTGTCTGGCATATTTCTGTGTATTACTGGTTATTTCCCTTTGGGGATATTACACTTTTACGCTGAACACTTTTCGGAGATCAGAGATGGGCTCATTACTCGACCCTCTTACACCCTCTAGCATTGGATGCATGCCCTTAGGATCCCTCTGGGGTAGCTCGGAGTTGGGTCGCACAGGCTCTGGGTTGAAACAGAGCACCATATTGATAGGACGCAGAGGATTTGTCAGCTTTGCCACCTTTAAGAGGTCGAAACCGAGACACACTTCATCTTCAGATGTCCAGTCTACTATGAGATCCGCGGGCGCTTTTACTGCCTTTTCAGAGGCCCCCAGAACCTGGCCAGCTTCCTTAGATATCTGGAGCAGAGATGTCTGGCCCTTTACCTCCAGGAGACTTTCAGGAACCGTTCGACTCTTCTCCAGCCGCCATCTACTTTGGCCACCACCCAGAGGATCATTGACTTCTTCAAAGTACTCTCAGCATTGCAAGGCACCAAAAGAACCCCAGATCGTCCCATAGAGCACGAGCCCATGTCAGTACGGGTCTGGGTCTCTCATCCCACCAGACCCCCCCTCTAGCAGTCCAGAGTCAAGCACCCCCCCACCAGGGGGCGCCCTAAATCCTCCAGGCAGCAGCAGATCCAGTCCAGATTCGGCTCCTCCCCAAAGCAGCAGACATTGACGAGTCTCCTTTAGTCCTCTTCTATCGACATCGGTTGTTAGGAGAATGGGTCTCTCTCTCCATTCAAGAGGCTCATCCTTCTCCTCCAGTACTTCCTCATCGCAGCTCATTATCATGGCATTACAGACATTCAGCCTTCCAGGCTTTGCTTTTGTACTCTTCTTCTTTTTAGTTTGTATTTCCTGCTTTTATGAAGAAAAGGGGACCGTTTGGTCCACCAGCTAGTGTGATGACATCATTGTAACCAACAATCCCATTGACCTTTTGTGGTCATTCGATGGACATTAATAAAATTATCTTATCTTATCTTATTCAAACTCTCTAAGAATCCAGGTTATTGTAGAAATTTTTGAATCTTAATTCTTATACATAAATTATTTCTGTTAATCCGGTTAAGCTTCTCCTACTTAAACAAGTTATCAACTGAATAAATTCAAGTTAACATCAAAGCAAAACACATAACAGATCTCTACCAATTCAGATCTAGAATAAGCACATGCACACGTAGACAAAGTGACAGTTATTTCTGGACAAACTGTCCCCGGAAAAACCCAATGTGGGAAAACCGGTCTCTGGCTGCTAGAGGGCTCTATTATTAAGAATATTTCTGAATACACAACTCTGGGTTCCAGATCTGGAAAGCCCTACAAAGAAAACTCTAGATTTGCAACACCTAGTTGATCTAAGACCAACAATACTCACTGATCCACACCCTCAAACGGGATTTACAGAACTCAGCCAGATCTAGGCCTAGAAACCCCAGATCTGCCCCTGAAAGACACTGCGTCAGCCTCTGAAGGGCTCCAAATGCTCAGCGCTGTCACTGGAAGGGACTGCGTTACCCCAGACTGGGTGACACAGTCACTACGCTGCCCCTAAGGGTTCCCCCAGGTAACTCTCGAAGGGTTTCCCCGAAACTCACGCCGTCCTTGTCAGCCGGGCCGCCGTCCCGCCGTCGCCGCTCACCGCCGCCGTCGCCTTCTCTAATCGTCTTTTCCGCATCTTCTTCTGCCGCTGGTGTATTCTAGACCTCCGGACCGACGTCATACCCTTGGTCTACCCCTCTGCAACTGAAACACTTGAGAATTCTTAGCAACCCCGCCCTAGAATCTCAGCTTAGCTTCAGTGCTCTGCCTCTGTGTGTCTTACAAATGACCCCAAGCCTTTTCTTTATACTTTTCTCGTTGACAAATCAACGGCCAAGATTAAATCTTTAATCAATGGCTAAGATTAAAAGAAAGCTTGATCCGTGTGACTTAAGACAATTTCATCACATGTTTAATTAAATTCATTTTAATTATTTTATTTTCCTAAGTTTTAACTTAGGAAATACATTAAAATAATTAATTTATTTAATATCTCCTAAACCAGATGAAATTTTCCAAATCCATTTCTTTGTCTTGTAGATCAGGTGAACTCTAGTCCTTCCTCAAAAATTGGGACCTAGAGCACAACTGATGCTACCCCAAATACACAAAATCTCAACACTCCCTCTTAGCATCAAGGGTGTGTTCTAGCAATACATCACACTTATGCATTACATGATTTTGGGCACTGGTTCTGTGCTGCTGAAGCTTGGCCTCCTGCCACTCAACTCTGCACTACTGCTGCCATTCTATACTGTCGCCCATGACTTTGCCATTGCCACTGCAACCACTGTACTGCAGCTCCCTCTCAATATGCTGCATCTGTGTTGCTCATAGCACTGCCACTGCTGATCTGCTGCACTGCAACTTTAGTTGTTGAGAGAAACAACTGAATCTCCTGCCCAATCTTTGACAGACAAGTCAGATGGGCTGCATCGTCATCACTGAAGCTCCATAGGCTACAGATTTGTATTGGCATGTAAAGAACAATGCACAGCTACAACTCTGCCTGCGTAATCAGAATCCCTCTGCACTACTGAAGTCACATCAGCTCCTTGTGCTGAAATCTATCACGCTGATGCTACATTACGCTGTCCCTCTGAAGCTCTTTGCGTTGCTGCAGCTCTGCACTGCGCTACTGAAGTCACATCAGCCTTTGCGCTGCTACTGCTTCTACGCTGCTACTATGATTTGCGCTGCTCCTCCTAGCCTCCAGATCCACCTCTGCTTATGCCTCATCTTTGATCTATGCACCCACTACTCCACTTGTCCTGCTACTGTTTTAAGGCTGTCGTAGCTCGTTTGTGATCCAAGAGATGAGCTGCTCAAGGATCCCGCCTCACTTCCATGTAGCTCCTCTACATGTCCATGTCACCCCACCTCTGTGGTTCATGAGCACTCATGGCTACATCATCTCTTGACCCATCATCTGCCATCGCTGCTTTGGAAGAAGATGCTTCCTCGTCCTTCTTCTTTTCTGGACAATGGCTGGCAAAATTTCCCATTTCGCTACACTGGAAGCACTTGATCCTAGAAAGATCCTTCTTCTTCTTCGGCTGCTTCTTCGATGCCAAGGCTGCCTCTTCCTCCTCTTCCTCCTCTTCCTTCTTAACCTTGCTCAATGCAGGGCTGTGTTGCTTCTTGGTGAACCTTTGTAGTTCTTCTTGCCGCAGGATCGACCACAAGCTGTCCCAATCTAGGAGGTTCGCTCTGCCCAAGATACTTTGGACAAAGGTTTACCACTCATCCGTGACTGCATTGAGGGCAGTCCTGACTATCACTGCATCATCTATGGTTGCACCCATTGCAGTCAGCTGATCCCTGATTGATTGCAATTTGAAGAGGAAATGCTCGATGTCTTCTCCCTTGGTCATCATGAATGACCTCATTTGGGCCTCCAACAACATCTTTCTTTGCACTGATTTTCCCTCATATAGGGAAGTCAAGGCCTTCCACATCTCATTAGCTGTCCTCTTCTCAGCTATGTGTGGTACAATATGGTCCTTGATACTGTTCATTATCAGCCGCTTGGTATGCCCAACAGCTTCTCTATCCTTTCGTAGGAGATCCACATTTATTGGTGTGGCCAGGGTCTACTCTGCATGATCTCTTAGACCATATGCCTCTAGGACAATCAGGATCTTAGCTTTCCATACCGAAAAGTTTGAGAGGCCCTCTAGCATAATCTGATCACGCAGTCCATGAGGAGCCATCTGCTCAGAATGTGTCGGAGCTTCTCTTCTCTATGCTAGAGATCTTGGATCTAGGGTCCTTTTCGAACTGGGAACCCTCTGCTCCCTCTGACACGTCCCTCCTTGGAAATCTACCAAATCAACTATGATTTAGCTTCTTCTTTGATCCTCTGACCAAATTGCAAGTTTCCTTTGGCAAGAAACTCTCTGAGAAGCTAATCTCTTCCCAAACTTTGTCACTTGTGCTAAGGTTAAAAATCTGAAAACTTCAGAAGTTTAACCCCACCAGCTCTTCTAAATTTCTCCAACTTTTCTGCAGAATTTTTCTGGATTTGACAGATTCAGATCTAAATCACACTGGCTGGCTTCAGACCTAACCAGCGCTATTTCTGAGTTGCCTCTGTGCAGTAATTGCGTGGGCTTACTAGGACACAGCGTTGGACAACGTCACCCTTTCCTTTACGTGAATCTCCTCCTAAAAACTGCGCTGTCCCTTCAGATCTGCTTTTTTGCTGCCTTTCCAGCTGCTTTCTGTAGCTAGATCATTCAAATGCTTCAACTGGTGACCCTTCTAGATTTGCAATGGCTCTGATACCGTGTAGAAATTTCTGAATCTTAATTCTTATGCATAAATTATTTCTGTTAATCCGATTAGGCTTCTCCTACTTATACAAGTTATCAACTGAATAAATTCAAGTTAACATAAAAGCAAAACACATAACAGATCTCTACCAATTCAGATCTAGAATAAGCACATGCACACATAGACAAAGTGACATAGTTATTTCTGGACAAACTGTCCCCGGAAAAACCCTATGTGGGAAAACTGGTCTCTGGTTGCTGGAGGGCTCTATTATTAAGAATATTTCTGAATACACAACTCTGGGTTCCATATCTGGAAAACCCTACAGAGAAAACTCTAGATCTGCAACACCTGGCTGATCTAAGACCAACAATACTGACTGATCCACACCCTCAAACGGGATTTACAGAACTCAGCCAGATCTAGGCCTAGAAACCCCAGATCTACCCCTGAAAGACACTGCGTCAGTGTCTGAAGGCCTCCAAATGCTCAGCGCTGTCACTGGAATTTTAATTAGATTGAATTACCCGATATCTCTAATTCTTGAAAATTTTATTTTTATCTTATTTCTTTATTGATTTAAGAGTTTAACTTTAAGTGTGTAGAAATCATTCAGATTTAAATTGGGTGTTTGGGGAAGTCCTCGGTTGGACCAACTGACTCCCAAGGGAATAAGATCTGAAGAGCCTTCCATATTCAATTCCTCAGGATTATCTTACGAATTTCCTCTTGCAGGGTGTTTTCTGGGGCTTGTGCCTAAATTTAGATTTATTACCTTTTATAAATTTGTGCTAAATAGATATATCTGGCTAGAGAGAGTCTAAGTCTTCAGATCTGGGAGCAGAGTTGGACTCATACTCCTCAGATTTGATAGATTTGTATTTTATTTGTTCAAATCTGAAATTTTTGTAAAATAAATTTTAGTTTCTAACATCTGGGTTTTAATTTTATTTTTGTACGTATATGCGAGATCTGGGGTTTCATTTTTGTTTTGTGCAGGAGCAGATATGAAGTCTTACAAGGATATTTTTTCAGATCCGAGACAGATCTAAGCCCTGGAGGGCAAGATCTTGTCTCATAAACAATTCGTTTGCAGGAAAAAAATTTTAAATATGGTTTTTTCATATAAATTTTTTCTAGGATTGATTAAGATAAATTTTCAGGAAGAGTTTTGATTTCTGCTGAGAGTTTTGAATTTTTTTTAAAAGATAATTTGTTTTTGGGACTTAGCCCTTGCTGTGTTCCCTGCCTACTCCCCTCCTCTGCGTTTTCTTCCTCTTCTCCTAACCCTCATCCTCCCGTGCTACCATTCCCTTGTTGCTCCCATTTCCTTCTGCCCTCGCTTTCCTCATCTCCTTGCATTTCTTGCTCGTGGCCTCTGCTAATCCGCTCCACTAAGCCTCCTAACCCGCGACCTACTCTCACTCTTATTTCGTAACCCCTGCCTTCTCATAGCTCATCCAGTCCTCCTAAACCTTCTCTTTCCTCGCAGCTCTTCCCTTTGTCTCACATTCTCCTGCAGGCCGTCCCTTCTCCTTCGTGCGGCTAAGCATTCGTGAGCCTCCATCTCTCTCTTCTCTCTGTGTGTCCCTTTGTAATATCCCAAATGGGAAAATAATAGTAATAACAAGCTAAAAAATATTAAGGAGACAACAAAACAAAAACTGATATCAACACACCAATGGAGCCATAAAATATAGCTGAGCCATTTTATTAATTTGCTAGAAATGAGTACAATGGAGGTGTTGGAATGAAGGCACCTGGGCTTGCTCAAGGCAAGCTAGAGAAGCCCTCTGAATCAAATGCTGAAACCCCCCACTAATGGTACGCAGTATGGCTATAGCTCTATGCTGCAATCTGCTAGAAATGCTCCTGCTGCTCCCGAAGAAATGCTGCTAGGGCTTGCTACACTGCTCAGAAAATTCTGGGACTTTAACCCCGGACTCTACTCAAGAAACCCACGAAAACCCACAAAGGAATTGGCCAAATGTTGACCTCGGAATTTTGGCCCAATTTCCCCTAGCTCCTCTAGCTGCTGGCTGAGTTAGGATCTCTGTTTGAGACCTCAAATATGCCCAGAAAATTTTGCCAAATTAATTTCGGCTTCTCCTCAACAAACCCAGAAAAATCCAAAAAGGGTTCACCTAAAGCTTGACCCCGAAAATTGGCCCTCTTGGGCTCAGCTCACTGCACTGTTGGGTAAATCGATCCTCCTGTAAATCATGCTGCTGGAAGTCTCCCAAATGTCTCAAAAATTCTTGTTAGGAAGCTCCAAGCCTCCCCACCAAATCTCAACTGCAACTCCCTCTCTTCTCACCTCCCGGAACAACCAAATCCTCTCTGCACTACGTCCTCCCCTACGCAATCTCCTCCTCCTCTACGTAGTCCAAAACTGGCTACGCTTCCTCCTGATGTTGCTGATGGAAATTCTCTTCACAAGGTGTGGAACTCCTCTCCTGAGCGGGCACTCGAAGTCCCCCGAGGTAGAGGTTGAGATCTCCGCTTGAAGATCTCGTGTGCTAAATAACACTGCAGACTTGGCTCTACGGCTCAAGCGTGCTCTGTCAAAATGACAAGAAGAAAATAGTTGAATGAATGAATGACCAAATGAGCCTTCCCTTCTTCATTTTATCCCTTGAGGCCCAACATATGCCTTGGGTCCCACCTTGGCCTGCGCTACCTCTTCTTGGCCAATCATGTGCTACCTTCCTCTAGCCAATCCCATGCTGTCCTTTTTGTGCCTCTTCTACGCTGCCACCTAAGGCCAACTCGACCCCACCACTAGAGCTGCAATTTTCCCTTAGGGACTTTAGGAAAAGACTTTATTTGGCCTAATTATTAATTGTGGGTCCCCTACCCACTTTATTTCCGCCCAACGTTAGGATTTGCCAATATTAATCCAAATTAACATCCCAATTAGCCTACTGCTAATGTGGGGATATTACGGTCCTCCTCGCCAAAAATTGCTTGTCCTCGAGCAATACCTCAACAAGCCTCCTCTCTAGTTGACGCTCCCCACTGTCGCTGCAAAATGTGCCTGGGTCCCAGATATGCCACTGAATCTTCCTTGTCCTCTGCATCGCCGTGATATGAAGGGATCTCTCAATGCTAGGATCCCAAGCCATCCTATATCCAACATGAAGCTCCACCTACTCCACTCATCGTCCTGCCATGCTAATGAAGTCCCCCATTCCATCAGTGACTCGCTAAGGCCCAATGGAAGATCTACATGATCTCCCCATGTACTATACAACTCACCCCTAGAGGTTATCGAGTTGTGTAGAGCTGTAATGCTTGGGTCCCCTGCTAATCTCGTAGAGGTGCCACCATGCTGTCGTTGTGCCACTCTGACTATGAGATACCCCCCATTGTGAGCAGACTGTATCCCTCTCTCCTGGGGCCTTGTGGCGAAAAATCTATGAAGGCAAAGACCATCCTGCCAAGGCATCTCCATGATGCTGATATCTACCCCTCCACTACCGGTCATGACCATGAGTAAAAACATGATAAGTCTGCCTCGCCATGCAATGGAGGTTTTAGTGCTCCCCCATGTGTCAAACCCAAGGTGGATTGGACCACTGTCTGCTCTGCCCATGCTCATCACAAAGTGGAGTGATCCACTTGCCCAATAGACCCCTGGATCCCCCAACCATATGGGGAGCTCACAACTCCCACTCCCCGTGGGATGCCACTGCGTAGCGCTGCTACCTACTAGCTATGTCACAGGGTTCGCCGAACCTGAAGCTTGAGGTTCGAAATTCGGCGAACCTAAAAAAAAATTTCGAATTCGATCAGGTTCACTGAACCTGAATGCTTAACCTGATGTCGAACCTGATGTCGAACCTAAAGGCGAACCTAATCGAACCTAAAGGCGAATTTTATGATTTTTTTTCCATGAAGTTCGATTTTAATAATTTTTATGACTTTTTAAAAATAAATTATCATTTCTATATTTAAAAAAGTCCATTTTACTAATAAAAATTTGTTATTCATAGTTTTTACTAATCAAAATTCATTATTAAGTTATTGATGTGTTTTTACTAATCAAAATTCGTATTCATAGTTTTATAATTTATTAATTTATTTTGATTTATTTTATTTTATGCCATATATATATAAAATATATATATATATATATATATATATATATAGTCGAACCTAATGTCGAACCTCATCGAAAAATTCGAATTCGAATCGAACTTAATCGTTGCCGACCTCGAATTCGAACCCGAACCATGTGACATAGCCTACTAGAACCCATCTGGCCCTCATCTCTGATCCCTGTATGTATCCCCTGGGTGGACCCCAAGTATATCAGGAGTCTGTCCCATGCATGCATACCTGCCCTGCTCTTGCCAGACCACGTTATGATACTTGCTATCCCAACTCCTGCTGATGCACCTGGATACTGCTTGGAGTCTGGGTACCCTCTTGTAGACAAAATCTACCATCCACCGTCCTTCAAATGTGAGCCCAATGGTGGAACATATGCTACCTTTGCAATCAACCATGGCATCCCTAAGCCTGGACCTATCAACTCGTGCCCCTACCAAGTGTCTCAACTAGAGAGTCTCCTCCTGGCTCATGACATGCGGTATCTCATCCAAATGTCTAGGGTGAGCCTCCCATGCCCTGCTCCCTGAATGGAGAGTGTCAAGGGGCACCAACCAAACACTCCGCGACCATAAGCAACAATGGAGGATGATGGGTAGGTATGTCCTAAAGGGTGTGACCAAGAGTCTACCTGAATGCTCCAGAGTAATCCTCCACATGACACTCTCTCTGCCTCGGATCTGTTGAAGCCTGATAACACCCTTGTAGCCCTGTCTCCGCTAAACGTGGCATCTCCAGATGCTCGACGAGATCCTCATCGATCCTAGGTGAGTTGCATCCCATGGTACACCTACTGCCCCTGTCCATGTCTCTTTGGAGGCAGCGCTCCAAGAGCCCACTGCTCTGCATCATGTGTCACTGCATACCACCAAGTATCACCGCACTCCTCGACCTGCCACTGTATGCTGCAACCTACCCTTGTACACCAATGGATACCCCCGACAATAGTTATACCATCCTGCACTGTCACATGTCCATCCTGTGTCGCTGCACCTGTCACTCCTTGCATGTACTCAATGTGATGGGAAGCACTCCTACTCCACAACGCAGTTCGACATACTACAACACACCCCCATGCATCTCCATGCCCATCTACAGACCATTGCCTAATGATGGATGCTCCTACATGTCCTACGGTATGATGGCCTAAGGCTGTATCCATATGTGTCGGCCCATACTCGATCGGTACCATCACCTCCACTGCTGCATCACCATACTCTCTAATGAATGGATCTCCCTTCCAAATCCTCCCTAAGGGACCCAAGAAGTGAATCTCCCTAGGTACCAGTAGCAATGCCAATCCTGCTATGCTCCTCCATGTCCTCCGTGCTCCACACAAATGCGAAGAATCCCCAACTCCATACAAGGCACTGTCTGGTGGCCTACCAATGCCCCCTCCTCTGCCAAACTCATGCGAGAGTATGTTGATCATCCCATGATCTCGTGTACAATCCTCATACCAAGACAACTCAAGAAGTCTGTACCTAAACTGGTTGGACACTAGTGTTGGCTGAAACTCCCCTAGTGAATGTGTACGCTCAACTGCTAGGTCAACTGTACCCTCCAGGTCGTAGTCAACTGACATACCTAGGAAGTGATGGGTAGTCGCGCCTGGATCCCAATGCCAGTCTGGGCTTCCGGTAACATCAATGCTTGGAAGCTCTTGTTGAGCTACATCTCGGTGCATCACCATCTCCATAATCCACTCCACCAGGTACCAACTTAGAATCTCTCGCCATCCAACCCCAAGAGAGGGATCGAATGCATGAATTCCTGCACCTAGAGCAACCCTGTCTTGCAGATGTTGCACCTTGTTCAACTCAGGCCGTCTCATCTCGCTATCCAAGTCAACGCATGAGATCTGACTAGGTAGCTTCGTCTCTCTCTCTCCAATGGCCAAAGGTGACCCAACCATGCTGCTAGCCCCATCTATGTATGCCTGAAGGGGGTTGCTTTGACGCTCCAATGTGTCCTCTAGCTGTACCATAAGTTGCTCCGACTGAATCATCACAAGTGACTCATCATCCTGAATATCTCCCATAGAGTCCCATGATACCACATGCACACTGGAATACGAAACTGTCCTACTGTCATCAACTCTGCATCACTGCTCATGCTCCCCAGACCCCATGGATTCATCCAAAGAAGAGTCCTCATCCTGACATATAGAAGGAATGTCCTCCCACTCTACCTCCGTATCTCTTAGTGCCTCATCAAAGGTGGATACATCACCTGGCACCTCACCTATCTGCTGCGTGCGATTGTCACCCAAAAACTCGGACACAACTCCGGTCATCACCTCAATGGATGGCTCTGCTGGGGTAGGCTCTACTCTCTCCACTAAGATGTCAACTGACACGGTCAAGGAAGTCTCCAACAAGGGTGAGTCCTGCATCACACTAGGTGTATCTACGAGCTCCCCACAATCCTGTGTGCCCTCATCCTCCAAGTGCGAGGTAGCCATTTTGATGGCTTCCCCCTCTGTTATTCGGTCAAGATGGAAAGAGGTATCTAACTTTTCCACCCGATCCTGGGCCGTGCAATTAGTGGATCCATCATACGTGGGAAAAGGTTTCCTCCCAATGGTGCGCTGCAAATTTGAACTCTGCGTGCTAGAACCCCCATTGTTCCTTCCTTCTTCATCCCACCTGAGCTGGCAGTAATCACTGAAGGACAAAGCCGCTTTGAAGTTTTCCCCCATGGATTGCCATTCTCGGAAATAATCTCCCATGGGTATATGATCATGTCGCCTACCTTGCTCACTCGGTACTGGAGGCAAGAATGTAGGCATTGTGATCCTGGTTTGCCTACTTAAGGCTGGCAGGTGAGTGGCTGGTAAAGGGTGCTCACACTGTTGTGAGACCCCTGAAGTCTCCCCAACTAAGGATTCATGATGGATGCTCTCATTCCTATTATGTTGCTTGAGTCTTTCCAACATTCCTTTCTGTCCTTTGGCTAAATCATTTAGAGCCCTAAAGATGTTACCAGATGCTGCTTCCCCTTTGCTTCTTGACTCCCCCATATTTGCCACCTCTACTGCCTACCCTCCTTGTTCATAGGAAAAGATCCCCACGGCCGAGCCAAGAACGAGGCTCTGATACCACTATAATATCCCAAATGGGAAAATAACAGTAATAACAAGCTAAAAGAAGCATTTATTTGATTAGCATCTAAATTTCACATGTTTTTCATGGTAATTAATTATTGAAATTTAAGTGGTTAGGCCTTCACTTTTTGCATGCTTCAGCTAAGTTTCATGATCATTGGCATTGGGTTTTAAAATTTTTTAATGCTTGATATCTTTGAGATCGCTCACATTAATTAAAGAGGAAAATTAACTCTAGGTTTGGATTTATTTATTTGAATGATTGGATATTTCTTGAATATTAATTTTGAGGATTTTTTCAAGTAAATTGTGATCAATATTTTTTTTGGGTACTCTATTGTGAAATTGTGGTAAATTGCATATCTTTTGTTTCTTGAATTGAGTATTTTGAGCATCTGCATAATTGGGATTTTCATTGAAATTTTCTTTTAAGTACTTAGCGTTTAGCTTAAAATAAATCATAATCTAAGTGCTTAAATCGTTAATTATTTCGCCTTCCTTGCATTTGCATTTTAAGTTAGTCGTCCATTTTAAAAATTCACCTGCAAGCATAAGTTTGGTTGATAGATCTTTAGGACAAACTCTCTTGTTTAGCTTGAGGGGCCTCGACAACTCTTCGGTAGTTAACACGGTGAACTTGCGGTCGTTAGAGCCATAGTCTCTACAATGCCAGAGGCACTGGGTGATAGAAGCACAGCGAGAGGTATCGTTAATCAGGTCCTAGCCTGCTTTCTGTTGGCCTCCTTCCCACAACTTACCTTGGAGCCTAGCCTCAAAACAGTTAAGGGAAAGCCCAAATTTAGAATAGGCATTTTAATAAAATTAACCAAGACTTCTACATTTCACTTAGTTGTTAGATTTGCATTTCATATAAGTTTGTCGATCATCCATTTCAAACAACATTTGTCATCTTGTTACTTGGTGAATCATTTATCTTGCAAGTTTTTTTTTTTTTTTTTTCTCTGAGCATTGTATTTAAAGGCACTAGTCTCATAACTTTAGATCTGGTTTGTCTAAATTTAATTGAATATCTTAAACATTGCTCAATTAATCTTGCTTGCATCTAATTTATGTCAAGTTAATAAGATAGATTTTAGTGCATTTCCTAGAACTTGTTGGTTCCCAACAAGTTTTCCTTCATCATCCATCTTTCACCATTCTGAGACTACCCCCTTAGCATGCCTAAGAGATAGCTAGAACAGAGTGGACAAAGTTTAGAGTGACAACCTTTGTCCTGAGTGTTGTGGCCCTCGGTGTACACTTTGGGCGACAACAAGTACTTCTGAAGAAATCAGAAATGTTAAAATTTCAGCATCATTGCCTCAAGAAATCAAAGACAAATATATCAATCTTTTTAAACATTATAGAGATATATTTTCATGGTCATACGAAGAATTGAAAACCTATGACACAACCATTATTAAGCATAAAATTCCTCTCAAACCAGAAGCTAAACCATTTTAGCAGAAATTAAGAAGAGTAAATCCAATATTGCTTCCAATCATAGAGAAAGCAATAAAGTTGTTGGATGCAAAAATAATTGTTCCCTTAAGGTATTCTGAATGGATAGCCAACCTAGTACATGTTAGGAAGAAAAATGGTGAAATAAGATCGTGTGTTGACTTTAGGAACTTGAACAAATTGTCTTTAAAGGATAATTATCCATTACCAAAAGTGGACCAATTACTTCAAAGAGTATTAGGTTCAAATAGGATTTCAATGTTAAGATGGTTTTTTTGGATATAACCAGATTCTGGTTAGTCAAGAAGACAGAGAAAAGACAACATTTACAACTCCATGGGGCACATTTATGTATGCCAAGATGCCATTTGGTTTAATCAACACTGGAGCAACATTTCAAAGAGCAATGGATCTGGAATTTGTTGTTAAGATTAATAAATTTATTGTCATTTATCTTGATGATTTAACTGTCTTTTCTGATTATGATGAGAAACATTTGAAACACTTGAGGAAAGTTTTTGAAAGATGCAGGAAATATGGAATTTCTCTTAATCCCAAAAAATCACTTTTTGCAATGAAAGAAGGAAAACTATTAGGATATATAATTTCAAAGGAGGGAGTTGTTATTGATCCAAAGAGAGTTTCAACAATTCAAGTAATTAGTTTGCTTAGAAACAAAAAAGAAATTCAGGCATTTTTAGGGAAGATAATTTTTTTAAGAAGATTTATACCTAATTATGCTAAGATTGTGAAAGATATTATTGACATGCTCAAGAAAGATAAAGAAGTTAAATGGACAGTAGAAGCTAGATATTTTTTCTCATAAATCAAAATGGCAATTTCAGAAGCCCGAGTGCTAGCTAGTCCATATTACACAACGATTTAGTATCTTCTCCTTTGCCTTAGATACTACCATAGCAACTATTTTATTGCAAAGGAATAATGATTCATCAACATGAGCAACCAATTGCCTTTTTCACTAAGGTTATGAGGGATGCTGAACTAAGATATGACATCATAGATAAACAAGCTTATGCCTTGGTGCAAGCTGATCGAAACCTTTAGATCAAAGTTGTGGATAATGAGCCAGTCATTATTCTACTATATGTGGATGATCTATTGATTACAGGTGTGGAGCGAAGGATACAAGAATGCAAGAAGATGCTGGCAGCAGAATTTGAGATGAAGGATTTGGGATTGATGCATTATTACGTCGGTCTAGAAGTATGGCGGAAACTTGGGGAGATATATCTGGGGCAAGGAAAGTATATCCTCAAGTTCTTGCAGAACTTTGGGATGATGGATTGCAATCCCATCACTACTCTCATGATCACTAATCTTAAGAAGTTGAGAAGCTCTGACTCAAGTCTTGTAGATCCTACCTCCTATCATAAGTTGGTGGGTTCTCTGATGTATCTGGTAAATACTAGGCTGTATATATGTTTTGCTGTGAATATTCTTAGTCAATTCCAGTTGGAGCCTTGTCATGATCACTGGATAGCTTCCAAGCATATATTGAGATATCTACGTGGCACTGTACATCATTGCCTAGAGTATGATAGCAAGGAAGTCAAGTTGACTGGTTTCACAGATTTTGATTGGGGTGGCAGTGAGACTGATGGAAGAAGCACTATAGGTGGATGTTTTAATTTGGGGTCTACTATGATCTCATGGATAAGTAGAAAGCAAGATCTCATTGCTTTGAGTAGTGCTGAAACAGAGTATGTGGCTGCATGTGAAGTAGGAAAGGAGGCTGTATGGTTGAGGAAACTTCTGTCAGATTTGTTTGAGAAGTCTCTAAGTCCTACTGTGATAAATTGTGACAATCAAAGCCACATCAAAATGTCTGAAGATCTCATGTTCCATGCTAGAACGAAGCATATCAACAATAAGTTCCACTACATTAGGAGCTTGGTGCACAATGGATCTTGAAACTATAATATGTCTCGACCGACGATCAGGTAGTTGATATACTAACAAAGTCTCTTCCTAATAAGAAGTTTGAATATCTTAGAAGCATGCTTGGTTTTGTTGATATTGCTGATTTTGTTGATGATGATAAATGTTTGGAAGAGATTTGTTGAGGCTTTGTGTGTGATACACATTGCCTGGGAGGACATCTGGACGACACTATGTGTTGATGTCTAGTTTTCGGAGTAGGGAGGGTGGCGTTGGTCATAGAGCTGTGACCTTGCATTACACACCTGGATCCTTGGGTTGATGGTTAGCAAGTAAGCCTAATGATACCTAGAGTGGCTGAAAGCTTTAGTCCATCTTAGTCCAACTCGGATAGGTTGCCCTGGTCAAGAATCTAGTCCGTGGCACCGTGAGTGCCTAAACTATTCAAGGACCTGGATTGATTGCCCTGGTCAGGAATCTAGTCCGTGGCACCGTGAGTGCCTAAACTGTTCAAGGACCTGGATTGATTGCCCTGGTCAGGAATCTAGTCCATGGAATTACGGTGCCTAAAGTCTTCATGGTTGATATGTTTTGAGATCTTCCTTGTACTTGTATATGTCATTATGAATACCTCCCTAGTTAAGAGGGAGTGTTGAAGAATGTAACTAGGTTCAGTCTTTATAATTGTATTTGAGTCATTATGAAATGTACTTATCAAAATAATGAAAAAGAAATTTTTTATTATTATTACAATGACTTATTAAAGCATGGGTTTAATACTTGGGTCATCATTTTATAGGTCAAAGTCCCCATTGAGGACTCCTAGGATTTATATTCAGTCATTAGAGTCATTGTACATTTTATGAGACCCTTCTTGGGCTTTTGAATCATGTAAAAAGAATTATTTTGAGTCAAATATGTAATTTGTCACCTCCACACCAAGTTGGCCCTTGCACCTTGCCTAATGATGTTGGCCTACATAGGAGCAATTCGACCCACAAGAAGGCTATATATAGAAGTGCAGTTCGATCTATTTGCTCATCCACTGAACAAGTTCGATATACACAAGCAATCCAGGAAAAAGTGTGAAGTTTAAGGAGAAGAAGGAGAATTGCGAGGTCGAAATTTTTGGGCTATCTCTTTCTCTCTTTCCTACGAATTTATTAGGTAGTTGCAGGGATAAAAATTCTACAGTTGTAGGGATCAAAATTTTGCAGTTGCAGGGATCAAAATTTTGCAGTTATAGGGGTCAAAGTTGCAGGGGTTGAAGTTCTACTGTTGCAGAGATCGAAGTTTTTCTACTACAAGGTTGAAGGTCTAGATCGAAGCTGTTGGAAGAGAGGGTTGACTTGGTGATTGGAGGAAGTTTGTGTCTAGGTCAAAGAGTCTTGGATTATCTTGTGAAAACTATTGAAGGAAGAGGTTTGAATGGGTTTCCCCCTAGATAGGGGCTTTGCATGGCTGAGTGCCTACATCTTGTGTCTCTTGTTTTGTGATCTTCATATACACATTATTTGGTAATTTCTTGATGAAAGATAATATAATAAAGAAGTAAAAGAAGCCAACATAATTCACAAGTAATTATCAAGAAATAGGAATCAAACCCTAATTCCATGAGCATTGATTTCTCAACAACTTCATCCAATCTTTTGTCGACAGTCATAGGTGTAGTACTAGAATCAACAATGGCCCATTTTTCTTTGTCTACCAAAAGGTCTTCCATCTTGAGTTTTTGTAGCTTAAAGCTTTACCATTAGATTTCTAGATCTTGATCTTAGAATTGCTTGCCATTCTTTTCCAGCACAAGAATCACCATTGTAGAGCTCCCACTAAAACCAGGTTTATCACAAACATAAGATTATTGAACCCTTAGCAACAAAGGTGCCCCCTTGAAGCTAGTAACTCCTCTGATACCCACCTATAAGTTTTAAACCTTTACAAAATAGAAAAGTAAACAATAGCATTCACACACAATACTCAATACTCAGATTTATCTCGTAAACCCTTAACCAGGAAAACCAACAAATGTTTAGAACCGCAACTCTAACTCTCATTGTATTAACTTCACCATTTACAATACAATATATAGGATTTTGTGACATCCAAAACCCTAAGCCGTTAACCTAGATTATGTCACAACCATAATTGGATAACCATGGGCCAAAAAGTGCCAAAATTGGACCAAAAACCATCCATTTTTTTGGGGTCTTTGTCGGAAAACGCTTGGACAAGGGGGCTTATTGGCCTACCTTGTGACCTCCCAAAGAAAATGGGGCTTATTGTCCTCCCTTGTGACCTCCCAGAGAAAAGGGGGCTTGCCGATACCCATTGCAAGCCCCCTAGCATGTTCAACGCATGGAGCTAGTCATGCAAAGAATTTTTAACCCACCCAACAACAATGTGCCTCACTCAGCCATCCATAAGACAAGAATGAAGCCAAAAAGTGTTCTATTCATCACCTTTTCAACCATGTTTTACAAGTGAGAGGGAAGCTCTATTTATAAGAAATATGCTAAATACCATCATTTTACAAAATTATAGTTTGGTAACCCAAAAATAACAAATAATAAATTAGCCAACTAGCGAAAGAAAAGCGGGGTGCATGGATTCTAGAAAAGTCTCATCTCTCTCTTGGAAACTTAGGCAACCCACAACCTTTTTCACAAGTGAAATTCATGAAAAAAGCTGAAGTGGGAAAAGGAGGGGTGCACCTTACCTTTTCCAGCTCTAAGGCTAAATCATAATATAATACATCTATTTCTATGTGGGCCTCAAGAGGTGTGCCCCACTTCATTTGCTAAAGTCAACATTACCCCTTTACAATTGAGATAAGCTGCCCTACCCAAAAGAGCGGTGCATCCCCTTTGTCTAGCTCAAAAAATGACCAAATGATGTATTTCCCCTTTACATGTGGGAAAAATGTGGCACGCCTTACTCTATTCTCGGAGGTCAGCACATAAACTCACTTTTTTAGTGAAATAATGACAAAACAGTCTAAGATCTCCAACATAAAGTGAAATCTGACACTGCTGAAGAAAATTATGAAGAATGTCACCAGGGGCATGATCACTGAGGCCTGTACTCTGGGATATGCTTGAGCGCTGCTCTGACATTGCCAAGTGACCATGGGGTCCCACTGCAAAATGACCATGCAACATATGTGCAAACATTTCCATACAAATTGTTGATAGACTTTGGATTGGAGAGGTAATTTTGGAAAAGTGAATGTTCATATGTAATAAAATAAATGGACTTAGCAGGAGGGTCGATCTATTTTTTTTGTGGACACTTGGTCTGATTCCTTAATTCCAATTGATATCTGATCATTTATCTATCGAAAACCTGTCACTTCATAGTCAACTCTATTTATGGGCTGTTTATTCTCTAGTAAAGAAGAGACAGTTGTTGTGTTGTAATGATTGAAATTTCCAGTGTCATATATTGCTTGTTGATATCTTTTGGATTTGGGAAGTAATTTCGGAAATTTTTAGTAGGTTCATATGACTAATATATATATATATATATAAAACTGAAATAAAGAATAATATAGCTTCTGAAAAGTTGGATTGTGTTTTTGTGGCTTAAACATGTATCATGTATAACTACATACATAATTTCAGTTTATTTATGTTCATTTATTTGCAGGAGTATTTCATGTTTCTTGACTTTTGTTCAACTCACTTGGGCGCAGAGAATTGAGAACAAGGGAAGGGATTATGGCTCTTATGTTCAGGTTGGAAATTTCAAATGGTTTGTCAGAGAAACAGGTAATTTCATGTCTGCAAAGTTAAAAATTATTTGGAGAAGGCTGAAAAATTCCAGAAATATTTGAGAAATTCATGTGGATCTGTCTTTGAATTATTGATCAAATGAACAGCACCACAGAAGTTATAAAGCAACACTATTATTTTGTTTTAGTTAATATGCCTGTTATTCTGTAGTTTCTAGACCTTTTTTCTGTGTTAGAATGCATGTATCATGTACCTTGTGTTAGTCATGAGAACCTCCATAAGAAAAGGACAAGCCCATGATGTCTAAAGGACAAATAATTAAATAATATATATGAATGATGTGTGGTCAAAGACTGTTTTATACAGTGCTTAAGAGACACAATTGAGCTAAGAGACACAACCCTTTATAAATAATAATAATTAAGTCCATTACATGCCCTTCCATCTAGGAAGGTTTTGTCCCTGAAGCACATGATGAGATGAAACAAATGTGAAAGATCCATGCGATATTATTGTATTCTAGAAATATGAATTTGTCATAGGTTGAAATTTATTTTGTAGAAAATATGTTACATATTTACATAGCAGTATTTACAAACAGAAAATTAAAATTTTGGAAGTGTATATACGATGGAACTTATATCCTCTTCCCCAAGACTAATAATGCAGAAATAAAATCAGAACAAGCTATTGCATCTAATGCTTTTGCATATTTTATCAGTAAGGTGTGTTTGGCCAATAACTAGTGATATCTTACCACATGTTATGAAAAGCAGGCAAATAACTGACCTCATGCTCAAAAACAGACCTCCACCTGAGTTTCCAAAGGGTAAATAGAGCAGAAAATCTTGGGCATTTCATGAAAGAGGGTTGAACCAAATAACTACAATCACCAAATAGGGTTTTCTGCCAGTGAATCCTTCCCTCAAGGAGAACTGAGTACTGGTCTTGGATGTATTTCCAATGTTGAATTTCCACAATCTTGGTGACTAGGATAGAATCTTATATCACTAACACTACCAAACTGAGAAGCTCAACAAAGCTACTTTGCACAGTGGAACAATATAATGCAGCAAATCAATCATGTGTACAATAAGAACAATAAGAACAATATATGTAACCTAATGTCGTTATATTATCAACATATAATACAATTGTCTAGGGCTCCCGTACCAGGGATAATGGCCCTCAAATATCCAGTGGTACAAGAATACAAGATACAATGACAATATCGCTGATCTAGTGCACAATCACAACCTCTATGTCGTATCTCGTCCTGCCAGTTCTTCGCTCCCGATCTGCAGCAATCACAATTCTGCCTCTATCAATGAAGCAAGTCCATCTGTCCACTGAAAACAACTCCACCTGCTCTCACGCTGATCGTAAGTTCATCTACACATTAACACATCAAGACTCCGTTTGAGTTGTTCACAACTCCGTTTTTGAACAACTCCATCTGCCCACTGCTGTTCCTCAACTACATAGGGTCTTCTTCCCACTATAGCCTTCCACTGCTGCTATATGAAGGCCACAGGACAGGAGGGCTGCCACCTATCACTGCTGCAAGTCTCTTCTCCAAAAATGAACACAGATTGTCAAATCTGCTCCTTTGGTTGGCCAAACCTTGAGCTTCAATTTGCCTTCACCTAGTAGCTTCTTTAGTCCATCAAAGAGCTACTCATAGGCTCAATCCTTCACCCAACTTCCAGCTGTCCAAGTCTGCTGCTTCTAGGGCTACTCTTGGGTCACCTACACGCTGCCCTCCTGTTGGGAAATCCAGGAAATTAGCATTAGGAGATTTCTCTAAGACTAGTTACTGTTTGTGAGTGATTTTTACTTCTTTAGACAAAGATGTTCTTCTTTAGTATTAGTGTTCTTCATCAAAACAGTAACCAAGGCATGAACATAAAATAGACAAGAGACACAGCATGTAGGCTATGAGCCAGGGCCAAAACCTCTCACTCTTTGAGAGGAAAACCTGCACCAATTCTTCTTAAAGAGATTCCAATTGATGAATACCAAGACCATGACCCTTGACCTATTTTGCCACTCCCAGACCAAGACACAGTCATCCTTCTTCCTTGATTCTCTTCCACTTCTTCAATTTGAGATAATTACTTCATGGCACCAAAAAGAATGACCACTGTGGCAGCATCCAAACACTGATGTATCTCCTAACTGTGGCCTCACCAAATTGCACATCATACCTTCACACTGTCACTAGCACCGAGCTGCACCATGTAGCACCGAGCAATACTGATCATCACAACATCATTGCACAACTGAGCACTGTACTGAGTAACACTGAGGTCACTCATTGTGACTGCACTTGACAAAGAGCATCACCTTATCATCACAGCACCGAGACCACTGTGATATATCCGCATAACAGAAAATATATGCTGAGGAGATTCTGTGGTATACAATCCGAACTGCAGGTATGCCGAGAATGTTCTGTGGTTCCCTTCCGAACTGTGGATATGCCGAGGAGGTTCTGTGGATGATCCACACCTTTTTCACTGTAATTACTAATTACCCATCCGAGATCTCAGACATTTCACCGAACTGTTCTATGTAGAATGCGAGGATAGTGGTTTGCCCCTACACTTGAGCCAACATAACCAATTGAACGGGTGTGTCTCCATATGTGAGCCGGCATGACATATGTGTCCATTCCGAGGTCGACAGCAAGAAGAGGATGACTGTTCCTGTCTATTGGAGAGCTACTAGACAACTTGTAGACCTAGATACATTCTTCATATGCCCATGAAGGGTCATACATGACTTTGTCTTTAAAACAAAAATCCGTTGCTCATGAAACCCATGAAGCAAGCCAATAATAATTTATTTTCTTCATTACATTATTTACAATAATTACATGTCATTATGAAGACTGAACCTAGTTACATTCTACAACACCTCCAACAGTCCAAAGGTACCCAACACTTCTGTCCACACTTGGACACTATCCTCCTAGCAACAACTCAACATAGATACGACACACATACCTCTTTGACTGTTGCAACACTGCTGCAATTTAGGCTCCTGGTTAGTGCAAGATGACAGTCCACATCAACCCACTCAAACTCTCCCAAACTGCCTCCTAATTGCTGTGGCCTATCCTCTTCTTCTACCTGAGCTAGACTGCTCCCCAAAACAGGGTCTTGGCCTCTCCTTAATGCTGCCCAAACATACCTGCGGCTCCTTGAAGAAGAGAAGAACCAGCCCTCAAGTCCCACTAAATCAGCCCAGAATTCATTTAGGAGCTGCGGCCTGCCTGCTCCTCTACTCGGACCTGCATAGGAGACAAATCTAACCCAAAACAATCCGATTTACCTCCATGTCTTGTCCTCAAGTGACTGCGGCTGCTTCAAAAGTTGTATCTCTATGAATTGTGCTCTTGGATAGATTGAAATGACTCACATACACCTTGTATTTATACTCTTTACAAGGGCTCCAATGAATTCCTTCAAGAGGGCTTGCCAACTGTCATAAGGTCACTAAAACATTAGGCCGACCTTGACCAAACCCCAACATTAACTTCAAAAATTCATAACTCATCGTAGACAACTCGAAATTTGATGATTTTCATTGCGTTGGATTCCTCTCAACATCCTCTACATCTCCTCAACATCCTCTACATCTCCATCCATCACATGTCCAAAAATCATTAAGGATTCACACCCACATGCTTGGGTGCAAAGCCCACACCTTGGGTTCCAAGCCCACAATGCCTTATTGTGGCGCTCCAACCTCCAAGCCCCAAAGCCCACAATGCCTTATTGTGGCGCTCCAACCTCCAAGCCCCAAACCCCAGGTCTTGGAATACCTCCCAAGCTACCAAAATCAACACTCCCTCTTAGCAAGGGAGGTACTTCCAAGACTAGGAAGTAGCTCATCATCATCATCATCACTACTCGCAACACTCACCCAACTCCTGGCGCTCACAACTGCAACAACTCCTGGCACTCACAACTGCAACAATCCCTGTAGCGTGAACTACGCCTCTCTCGGAAGTGTCGCTGTCACTGGAAGCATCCTGGTTCTTCTTCTCCTGAAATGCCTCCACTCTCTCCATGTTTCCTTCTTGGCAACTGTAGGAGCACCCTTGCTCCGTGTTGCACTCAAATTGTCAAATTTCCAAGGAAGCAGATGTGCCAGTCTTTTTTCAATAGATCGGATCACATATCAACAGTCTATGTGTCATAGTCACCCATTTTGCAAGTTATATGATGTAAATGATTCTAGTAAGATTGTAAATTTATGTAGATGTTCTATGCTTGATGCAACTTTACTTTCTCTTCAATACTAGACAACAATCACATAAATCATTAAGTAAACTGTTGATAGAACATACCAGTGGATCAACAGAAGACAAGCCAGAAAAATATATATTTGATGGTGCGTTACGGCGATCAGCAAGATGCTTCAACCAGCAAAGTCTCCTTGGTCAGCCAGCCCAGAATGTGTCACAACAACCCTCACAACAGCCAAATGGTCAATTCAAAGGCAACGCTGCCCAGAAAAGTCAACGCAGAACAACAACAAGTAAAAGTCAATGCAGCTTAGTGTACGGCCAACCTTTGACCTCGGTTCTTGTGCCAAAAAGTACGGACTGCATAAATCGAAGTCTATGCCAAAATTAAGCTCCTTTAGACCATGCGTTGACCAAAGTCAACACTGGTCAAACTTGTGGTGGAATCCCTAGCTGCAACAGAAATATCTTCGTCCTTCTTTCCCACGTGTGAACAGAAAAATTCCTCCAAGGAGCTCGAACCAATCAGAAGAGGAGAGAGAATGTGTGAGGATGAGATGAGTGAAATGTCCTCCAACGTTGACTCTATTTATATCAATCATTGAGGGTGTGTGACACATTTGCTGGGGGTGTAAAACCTTAAGGTCGACCTGCACATATTTTGAAAGTATTAAAAATAAATTCAAAATAAATGTTCTGTTCATCAGATCAAGATGATCTTTAGAACAATCTTGCACCTCTCTGAAAGAGGAACCCGATAAAAATATTGGTGTCTTCATCTGAGCATACAACATGGAGTTTGGACCTAGTTGTCCAATTTAACAATCCCTCTCAACTAGGGAGAACTCCATCCACCTGTGCAATCAAACATCGTGCGTCATCCCGCCGTAACTTGCTTTGCTGGCCTCTTTATTTTCGCAGCGAAGTAGCCTACTGTTAAAAGATATCGTCCCGACCGACAGACGCCCGCAGGTCCGAAACCTCTATAGACCAGCAAAGAGTCTCATACCAACTCGAAGTCGCTGGAGGTCCCAGACCTCACTAAACTTGATCCCAGATCAAGTGGTTGGACCGTGCCATCTTAGATAGAGAGTACGGCAATCTCTGATGCGTCCATCAGTATTTGCTACTAGTCTCTAGCTTTTCCCACCTCATTGGCCAAATGAGAGGCATTCTGCTGAGTCCGGAACTTGCATGTTAGATGACATGGGCACAGATAATGAGAGGTGAACCAACTCAAACATCATAACGGTGGGGCAGAAGCACCACAAGGTTTGGCAAGCCTAGCCCCGTGAGTGCTTATAGCTCCGAGAAGTTATCCCCAAAGCCCCCTAGAGCTCCCATAGCTCATCGTCCAACAGGACCCACATCATAGGGTCATTCCACGATACTAAGACTCTCACAGAAGGTTAGGAACTTGACCTTCCCCAGGGGCATAGTGAGAATATCCGCAACTTGCTCATCAGTTCCTATATGATTGAGCCTTATGGTGCCACGCTGTACCATATCTCGGATAAAGTGGTACATGATATCAATATGCTTGGATCGATCGTGGAATACAGGATTCTTGGACAAGCAAATCCCACTTTGGTTATCACAGAGTATCACGGTGGTATCCAACACATGTCCGAACAACTCACTAAAGAGCTTTCGCAACCAATCTGCTTCACAATAGGCCATACTCACTGCAATGTATTCGGTCTCCGTGGTGCTCAAAGCCATCGACTTCTGCTTCCTGCTCATCCATGATATCGAAGCAGAACCAAGATTGAAGCAACATCTCGATGTGCTCTTATGATCCACCACATTGCTAGTCCAATTGGCATCAGTATATCCAAGGAGTGTCACGCTCCCGGCAGTGTATCTCAGCCCATGGTTTATCGTGCCCTGAAGATATCTCAGAAGATTCTTGGCACCAACCCAATGAAAGTGATGAGGCTCAACCATCTGTTGACTCAAAATGTTCACTGCAAAACATATATCTGGACGGGTGTTCACTAAGAACATCAGGGCCCCTACGAGTTGACGATACTCAGTAGGATTTGCTAACAAGGGCCCAGCAGCGCTGCCTCTCAACTTCTTAAAGTTGAGCTCCATCACAGAAAATGACACCCGTACTCATGCACCACCATACCAAATCTTTTCCGTAAGCTTCGTCAACATATTTTCCTTGAGAAAGGAAAATCCTCGCCAGGTCTCGCCGCACCCCCGTGCTCAGGGAATAGTACCGGCCCCAGGTCCCACATCTCTCGAACTCCAGCGAGCCTTCGACCGATGGAACAGAGGGCCGCACCGTCAGTGAAGAGGCTAACCGCCACACACCGCAACGAGAGGCTTCTCCCCCGTAAACCTTGAAGAAGGTCGGATTGTTAGTTCTGTTGGTGGGAAGCCCACCACCGGTGGCCACGCCCATCCTCCTCGCACCAAGCTCGGGTGCTGCCTGCCCCACAGAGGGCTTCTTCAACCCGACATGGGTGTCCCGATCCCCGGGACTTCTGAACCCCGCAGGTTGCTCCACATATACTCCTCTTCCTTTATCGCACCATGCGTAAATGCGGTCTTCACATCCATCCGATGGAGACTCCATCCTTGCGTAGCAAGGGCTATGATAGATCGGTCTGTGGTGGTATATCGGGCCATAGGTGCAAATATGTCATCATAGTCTATGCCTTCCTTTTGAGAGAAGCCATGGGCAACGAACCTTGCCTTGAACTTTTAAGCACTTCCATCGGATCCATGCTTGATCTTGTAGAGCCATTTTGAGGTGACAACTGCTTTGTCCTTCGGTCTTGGAACCACATTCCAGACATCATTCTTCATTATGGACTCGTACTCTTCGTGCATAGCATCCTTCCAAACTTGATGCTTTACGGCTTCCTTAAAAGATCCAGGCTCAGATTGTACAATAGTACTCATGGCTGCTAGATACCCATGGTATCTACTCGGCTTCTTGCTTTCACAGAATGTCCCCCTGGGGGCCATATGACCCTCGGCATCCTCGAGGGTGTCCCGGAGCCATGATGGTCTCTTCCCTAGTGAAGGAGGTGGATCGATCGGGTCCATCGGTCCTTCAACATTAGGCATCGTCTCATCCTTCGGTTCTTCTTGATTTCCAAGCCTTGCTTCATAATCTTCCTGGGATCTCGGAAGATTGACTGCTTTCTTCAGGGAAGCATCTTTGTCAAAAGTGACATCGTGGCATATCTGCACTTCCCTTTGACTAGGCACATAAACTTTATAGGCCTTCGAAGTTTCACTGTAGCCCACAAACATTCCTTTCTTCCCAGAAGCATCTAGCTTGCTCCTTTTTTCTTTCGGCACATGAAAATAAAAAGGACATCCAAAAACTCTAAAATGTGAGACGTCAAGTTTCTTACTAGAGAAAACCTCTTCGGGAGTTTTGGAGTCCATTGCGGAATGCGGACATCGGTTTTGTATGTACACAATAGTGTTCGTAGCTTATCCCTATAGAAACTTTGGTAGACCTTGGTCACATAGCATGGCACGAGCAACTTCCACAATGGTCCTGTTCTTTCGTTCAACAATGCCATTCTGATCAGGAGTATAGATAGTTGTGGTCTCCCTCTTGATGCCAGCTTCTCTGCAAAAGTCCTTGAACTCGTTTGTCTCATATTCAGTGCCATTATCGGTCCTCAAAATCTTGATCTTCTTCCCTGTCATATTTTCCACCAAGGTTTTGAAGGTACGGAACCACATGAAAGCCTCATCCTTCTTCTTCAAGAAGTATATCCAGGTTTTGCGAGTTCTCAATTGAGTCATTCAGTAACCATACAAGAACATTCCAAGATGTTGGCCGTAGCAGGCACGCGTATAGATCATAATGGATCGAAATTGCAAGACATCGCATGCTCTTGTGACACTTGAGGGGAAAGGTCCCCTTGTAGTGTACATATCTTCGCACAACCTCATATACACCTTCATGATTATTTGAAAACTCGGGCATCCCTGTCACCACCTTCCTTGCTTCGGGAAGGGCCTTGTAGTGAAGGTTTCCAAACCTCCAGTGCCATAGTTCAGTTTGTCGGATAGTATCACATGTCATTGCTCCCAGTGGACTTCATCCAACCTAGTAGAGTGTATCAACTCTAAACCCAATCATGATAGCTTACTTGAAGCTCTTCCTCCACATGCGCACCTTTCCATCAATGAATGCCACATTGAAACATTTGTCTTCCATGGCCGATATAGACACAATGTTCTTCTTCAAATTTGGTACCTAGAGTACATCCTGCAAGTGGAGGACTTGACCTTGAGACAAGTGGAGGGTCACAGACCCTGTCCCTTTCACGGGATATGTGGCATTATCTCCAAGGATAATTTCCAGATTAGTATCCTTCTCAACCATATCAGAGAGTGCTTCCTTGAACCCAGTGATGTGCCTTGAGGCACCACTATCTATCAACCAGACATCCATAGTGTCGGGTGGAGATGCAATAGAGAGGGCAGATACAAGAATGAATTCATTTCTTTTATCAACAACATTTGATTCCTCATACCTGGAATTTCTCGACCTTTTGAAAGGTTGACCATTTCCGCCGGAGGGAGCCTTCCTCTTTCCCTTGAACCTGTTGTTCCTTTGATTGCCATTCCTCCAGTTGTTGTTGTTGTCATCACCATCGGGAGAATCCTTCTTGAAAGGACATTCTCTAGCATAGTGACCTGGCCTATGACAAGTGAAACACTTGCCCTTCTTTCCTTGGGCCCCTACTTTTCCTTTGTTCTTTGGACCACCAAAGTTCTTCTTTCTAGAATGAGCAGTGTAGGCAGCATTTCCTTCATTTCCATACTCCTTCATTCTTGTCTCTTCTTGAATGCATCTCGATAGTACTTTGTCAAAGTCAGGTATCACATTATTATTTAGAATGGTAGTGTTGAACACATGCCATTCGGATGGGAGCCCTCCAAGTGCGGTGAGTACCATCTCTCGATCAACTATTGTCTCCCCAATAGCCAGCAGATTGTTCCTAATCTCGGTCAGCTTCAGAAAGTATGATTGAACAGACTCATCCCTGCCTTTCTTCAAATTCTTCAATTGATTCTTGAAGAATAGTACTTGATTTGCATTGTTGGCCTTGAACATGAGGACCAACTTATCATACATCTCTTTGGATGTGCCTAGCTCAAAGATGTAGGCCACTAGACTCTTATGAATGGATTCCCTGATCATTAGCTTTGCTTTGATCTCCCCCTTCTTGTACTTTGTTTTGGCAACAGCAGTAGCAGTGGATGGAGGTTCTTGGATTTTACCCTGCACATAGTCCATGACATCTTGGTCCTCCAATTTAAGATCCAATATCATCTTCGAAGCATGGAAGTCATCCTTCCCAGTCAATTTTTCATCCTCCTTGAAGCCATAGTTTGTGGAACCCATTTTCTTCTTCGGTGATTACTACAAATTAGGACTTTGTCTTCACCTCAACTCCGGTACCATGTAAATTTATGTACATGTTCTGTGCCTGATGCAACTTTACTTTCTCTTCAATACTAGACAACAATCACATAAATCATTAAGTAAAACGCTGATAGAACATACCAGTGGATCAACAGAAGACAAGTCAGAAAAATATATATTTGATGGTGCGTTACGACGATCAGCAGGATGCTTCAACCAGCAAAGTCTCCTTGGTCAGCCAACCTAGAATGTGTCACAACAACCCTCAAAACAGCGAAACGGTCAAGTCAAAGTCAACCCCAGAAAAGTCAATGTCGCCCAGAAAAGTCAACGCAAAACATCAACAAGCAAAAGTCAATGCAGCTCAGTCTACGGTCAACCTTTGACCTCGGTTCTTGTGCCAAAAAGTACGGACTGCATAAATCGAAGTCTATGCCAAAATTCAGCTCCTTTAGACCATGTGTTGACCAAAGTTAACGTTGGTCAAACATGCGGTGGAAACCCTAGCTGCAGTAGAAATATCTTCGTCCTTCTTTCCCACGTGTGAACATAAAACTGCCTCCAAGGAGCTCGAACCAATCAGAAGAGGAGAGAGAATGTGCGAGAATGAGATGAGTGAAATGTCCTCCAACGTTGACTCTATTTATATCGATCACTGAGGGTGTAAAACCTTAAGGCCGACTTGCACATATTTTGAAAGTATTAAAAATAAATTCAAAATAAATGTTCTGCTCATCAGATCAAGATGATCTTTAGATCAATCTTGCACCTCTCCGAAAGAGGAACCCAATAAAAATATTGGTGTCTTCATCTGAGCATCACAACATGGAGTTTGGGCCTAGTTGTTCAATTTAACAAAAACTTTGAATCTATGTAACAACCTAGGTAAATCTTTGATTTTGGTGAGAAATTTCGTCCTAGGAGGTTTTTAACCTCGTTAATTGCTTGTGTTTCTAAACACGGTTAATCAAAGGAGTTTTTCCCCTCTAGCTTAAACCCCCAAAGCTAGATTGAAATTTATTGTCAACGTCGTAGATGAGTCCTAGTGTTTTAGTCGACTCTAATGTAAAAGTGGTTTGGGAATAGTTTAAGCTAGTTGACTTAATTATTTTATTACAAATCACTTGGTCTACTAGATCATAATGTGTCGTAGATGGGTTATGTGACTTGAGGGTCTAAGCCTAATGTGTATTCTCTCTTTGAGTCAAAAAATGTAAAATCTTATGTAAATGATAGTTGGAAAAATAATTAAATCCCCTCATGTGTAAATTATTTAATTTTTCTGGTAAAATAAGATAAAATCCCAAGCCTGAAAATTAATTAATTAGAGTCAAGTTAATTTGTCTTAGCAAAATTAATTCTCCAAGTGGAAAAATTCGTGGTTCCTAAAAGAATCAATTTTTAAAGGTCCTCCACCAAAGGAATATTGTATATTTCAATAAAAATTGGACCCTTGGGCCTTGTTGGTTAAGTCAAAGTCAAAATTTTGAGGAAATTAACTCAAAATATTTAATTTTGAGCTAATTAATTTGGATTTAAATGATAATTTCGAAATTTTCTCAAAAAATAAAAATAAAGGGCCAAGATTAAAAGATCTTCAAATGTTTATCAACAACCAAGATTATTTTGACAAGGATCAAAGAAACTAGCCGTTATTTTTCCACTTGGAGGATTTACCTATAAATTAGAGAGTAATTTGAGTCTCTAAACACAATCACAAATCTGAAAAAAATCTTGACCTTTGGCTAGAATTGCTGTTGAGACATTTTGTAAAATATTGTCTCGCTGGGAACTATAAATTCTATCATAATAAAAGACTTTGGGGTACAACTCGAGGTTTTCTTGTTTTGTTGATCTGTGGTATGTATTGGCTACGGGCTTCCTAAGTGGTGCTTTATGATTATTATTTTCAAATAATACATAGTTTTTGCAGGTACTCGATCGTTGGCCTCCAAGTTCACAGATTGTGGGCAAGAATTACTTTGCTTGGATCTCTAATTTTTATATGGTGAATTGAATCTTCGCTAGTGCTATAGTGAGCAAATATTTTTCTGAAGTATTTTAGCCATTCTTTCAAGGAAAAATATTATAAAAATTAATTTCACAAACTCTATTCAAAAAACCCATTTATACTTCGTAAATTATTTTTTCTAACTTGGGTTGGGGTTTTTTAGATTTAATTTTGTATATATTGGGGTTTGGGAGTTTCTATTTCTATTTTTGCAGGTTGGATCAAGGGATCAACTGAAGCAAGAGCTAGATCTAGGCCCTGGAGGGTAAGATCTAGCCTCTTGATAATTTTGCAGGGATATTCACTGAAGATTTGGCGGCAAAATTCAGATCCGAAAGAAGATTTTTTTTTTTTGAGACAAGGGTTTTTAGTTTTTGGCCTTCCCAGGACTTGAGCCGGCTCCCTAAGCCACCACGTCATCCCTCTCTCCTCCTGTGTCAACCTTTTGGGCCTCTTTGAGGCCGACTGTGAGGCCTAGAGGCCTCAGCCTCCTTTATAGTATGAAAATTCGGCTAACCCTGAATCCTTTTGCAACAACTGGAAATAATTCTCCTAATTCTTAAATAATTCTTGACAATATATTTACTATTTGCTACAACAAATACTGAATCAATCACACTGCAACCTACACAAATAAACCACGGAAGAAAATAAATGCTGGAAGAAATATATGCACACACACAAAATAACACTGCTATTTTTGGACATTATCCCTGGAAAAACTGAACTTGTGAAAACCGGTGCAACAACTGAGGGTTTTAATATTAAGTAATAGTGAAATATTCTAAGTACAACTGGATTCCCAAACTGGCAATCCTACAGAGAAATACTGGCAAGAAAATCTAGTGAGGAAATTCCTCACTCCACAGGCGAATCCGAGCACTGACCTCAGCTCAAAGTGGAGCCTTCCAAATTGCCTTTGCGCAGTCACTACGTCACCCTCACGTAGTCTCTGCGTCACCCAGCGTGGAACTACGTCACCTCAAGCTGTCTCGTTAATTGCTGTCTGAGAAACTAACTCTCTTGGCCTCTGGAAACTCTGCCCAACTTCTGACACTAAATCACTGCTTCTCTTTAGAAAATACATAGTTACCCACTGAAGCTATTGCACTGCCACTGGGTCAGCCTCACTGTGGCTTCTCTGCCTCTCTGCAAATGCGCTTACTGGATCTGGAATGCCTCCTCCGGCTTCATTGTCTCTGCCCCTCTCCCACTGCTTCGATCTCACTGAATCTCTCTCCGGCAACAAACAACTGCTACTTTGGAAATCAATTTCCCAGTAAAATTGAACTGTTCAAGTATATCTTCTCCAAGCCCCATCGACTTCTTATAATCTTTTGTTGAGACTTCAATGACCAATATTAGATCTTAATTGATGGCTAGGATTAACTTGAAATCGATCCATGTGACTCTCTAGAACATTTACACCTTGACTTAATTAATTATGATTAATTAATCATATTCCCTAAGTTTAGACTTAGGAAATATTTACAAACTGACTAATAATCTAATTAAGTCATCTCTAGGCTGAATTTCCAGAAATGATTTCTGGGTTTTGGAGATCTCATGTATTTTAGTCTCTCCACAAAATTTCAAAGCTAGAGCCTAGAACACATCCAATGCTACAAAGACTAACACTCCCTCTTAGCGAGGAATTTGTTTTAGTAGCACTGCACCTTTAGTAGCAATACTGCTTCTGCACCATCTCCTGTCACGCTGCTGATGTCTGGCTGTTGCTGCCCACCAACTACTGCGCAACTCTGATATGCACTGCATCTGTGTTGCTGCCGACCTTGCTGCACTGCTGCCAACACTGCAACTTTGTTTTCTCTGCTGCTACTGCGACTGCAACATCTACAGTAGAAAAACATCCAAAATACTGAACCATCTATGTTCAGTATGATGCATCTGTCACCTGAGTCTCGATTACTACTAGCTCTGCACTGTGCCAACTGCATTGCTGCCAACTCTACATTGCACTCCCCATCATCTAACTGCTACTAGTAACTGCAACTGTCACTCTGGCATCAGACTGCATCAACTCCCACTAGTCCATCCTAGTACTGCAACACTGGGCTTTCGTAGCAAGGTATTGATTCAAGAGGTGGACCTCCTCAAGAATCCCACCGTACTGTAGCGCTCTGAGACTACAAAACCAAGTCACCCCACCTCACTACTGGAGGGATGTCTGCAATCATGGCGAAATCTTCCTCCAACCTATCGATTTCGTCAAAAATTGCTTGTTGGTCCTATTTCTCCTCTTTGTCCTTTTCCCTGAGAGGACACTGGGTGCTGTAGTGGCCGAGCTCGCCACACCTGAAGCACTTGACCTTTGATAGGTCCTTCTTCTTCCTACGTTGCTCCCCCTGTCCCTGACTGGGACCCTTCGATGCGAGGGCCACATTCTCCTCTTCCTTCACGTTGCTCCCCCTATTTTGAAAATAAATTTAAATTTCAAAACCCCAAAACCCCAAATACTATACAAAATCTTAAAACCCCAAAACCCAAATTAGCAAAATAATTTACAAATTAAATCTACAAAATTATTTACAAAAATTACAAATATACAAGTGTTTTGAAAACAATTTTTTTGGGAAATAAATTTTTTATGGCTATTTTCTTTGATAGATGGCTAAAAACATATTAGAAACCCCAATGTACACTATAGCCTTAGCAAAGATTTAATCCACCATACAAATATTTGGGATCCAAACAACAACGATTCTTGCCCAAGATTGTGAACTTGGAGACCAAGGACTGAAGTACCTGCAAACACTATGTATTTATCTCAAAAAATAATCTGTTAATGACATGGGGAATCAAACCACCTAAGATTAGTCCAAAACTATCAATAATATGATTTTATCTTCATCTAATGAAAAACAGAGCTTACCAATATTCAACGCAACATAGGAATGCCCGTAGTTAGTACATACCGCAAATCAATAAGCATGAACACCTTGAATTACACTCCAAAGTCTTTATTATGATAGAAAAAATAGTTCCCAGTCGGACCATAACATTACAAAGATGCTTCAACAACAATTTTCTAGCCATAGATCAAGCTATTAGAGACTCAAATGACTCTCTAATTTATAGATAAATGCCCCAAGTGGAAAAATAACGACTAGTTTCTTTGATTCTTGTCAAAATAATCTTGGTCGTTGATAAACATTTCAAGATCTTTTAATCTTGGCTTTTGATTTATTATTTTTGAGGAATTTTCGAATTTATCATTTAGTTCCATTTTTATTACTCAAAATTAATCATTTTGAGCTGATTTCCTAGAAAAATTGACTTTGAATTAACCACCAAGTTCAAAGGGTCCAATTTGTTTTGAAATATACAATATTCCCTTGGTGGTGGACCTTTAAAAATTGATTCCTTTAATACCCACGAATTTTTCACTTGGAGAATTAATTCTCCCAAGACAACTTAATTTGACTCTAATTAATTAATTTTCTGGCTTAGGATTTAATTTTATTTTGCCAGAAAAAATAATTAATTTACACAATTGGGGATTTAATATTTTTCCACTCTTTAATACGTAAGATTTTTACATTTACAACCCTCAAAGGGGGAATACACATTTGGCTTAGACACTCAAGACACATAATGATTTAGTAGAACAAGTGATTTGTAATAAAATAATTAAGCCAACTAGCTCAAATTATTCCCAAATCACTTTTACATCAGACTCGACTAAAAACACTAGGACTCACCTAAGACTTCGACAATAAATTTCACCTTAGCTTTGGGGTTTAAGCTGGAGGGAAAAAAACTCTTTTGATTAGACGTGTTTAGAAACACAGGTAATTAGTGAGGTTAAAAAAACCTCCTAGGATGAAATTCGTCACCAAAATCACATACCTACCTAGGTTGTTACATAATTAAACGGTTGTACTAGAATCATTTACATTATAACTTGTAGAATGGGTTTACAATGACATGTAGACTGCCAATAAATGACTTGATCCCGTCGAAAAAATTTGGCACTTCTGCTTCCTTGGAACTTTGACAAATTGAGTGCAACATATGTCTCCATATGGGGACACATTGCTTCCATGAAGGAACGTGAGAACCCAAAATCTTGCATCCAAGAAAACAAAAGTTCATCAAATAGATATCCATTCAACATCGAAATCATCATGCATACGTAGAAAATACTGCTGGAATAGAAAAATCTACTCTAACAGATTGAAATATAAAAGACATAATATAAATGCATGAAATAAAACTACCTAATGACATGGAATGAAAAGGAGTAGGGTTATAGATACTATACAAACGATGCCCCATGGCATCAAATATCTTCAACATAGTGCATACTTAGCATCTGCCGACTCTTCGGCAAGTCTATGGGCTTCTTCTCGGATGTGCCATGCCCAATTCGTCATATTGAAGGACTATCCTATCCAAATATCAAGTTGCTCCAGAGCATCAGATGCATCAAACTTTGTCCTTCTCTTTTGCTTTTTACGCTTGCTATCGGTAGGATGCGATGTTGATGTTGATGTGATCGACGTGTAACTTTGTATTTAATTTGGATAACGCTCATCTGGGAAATTTGGAATGTGTTGATTTTTGTAGCATTCGGAAGTGTTCCAAGTCTCAAACTTTGCACGGAGGCTTGGAAAACAACATTCCAAAGAACCCAGAAACAGTTTGTGGAAATTCCACTCGGTTCAAGTCTTATTAAAATAATTAATTATTTTAATGAAGACCCTAAGTCTAAACTTAGGGAAATGAAATAATTAAAGGGTATTAGTAAGTCAGAGTGTGAATCTTCTAGAAAACATGGATCAAGTCAAGTTTTAATCTTAGCCATTGATTAATCTTTTAATCTGGGCCGTTGGTTCTCCAACTGGAAGATTATAAAAGAGGGTCACTTGGAAAATAAGCTGGGCATACACTTGATAACCGAAGGAGATCCATTTTGATGTAGAATTCGATCTCAGTGGTAGAGTTGCAGAGTGAGAAGTTGCAGAAGTAGAAGGAGGAGGTCAGGGGTGATAGAGATCAGGGTCGGAGGGTAGCAGTGGGTCATTGGAGGTAGCTTGAGGCTGCAGCGCAGAGACCCCACGCAATCTCAACTCAGATTCACGCAGTCCAGCGCTGGGACTGTGCAGAGAATCATGGAGAATGACGCAGGGGCATGCAGAGGTTGTTCTGGGTGTCAGATAATTGTTTGAGTAAGCCGGAAATTCAGTCTCAGGTGGTTCAGAATTTATCTGCCGTATATTTTCCCTGTAAAGATATCATTTGCTGAAGAATTAATGAAACCCTCATTTGCTGCGCCGGTTTTCCCACATTGGGTTTTTCCGGGGGACAATTGTCCAAAAATAACTGTGTACATGTGATTGATTCTTGTGCTTATGTTCTCTACTGTTTATTTCTCTGCATATATTTTTGTGAATGTTGCAGTAGTATTTATTTCGATATTTGCTGGAAGATTTCTGAATAAAAACTTATTGAAATAATAAATAGGAGAAATAAATCTATCACTGCAACTTCTTGTAAATTTTCACAGAATGTCCCTGATTTTTGTGACCCGCTCTTCCTTATTTTCATGACCTTGTTCTGTCAAAGCTGTTGGATCAGTGTTGTAATCATTGATCTGATCTCCTGCAGTTTCCTTCCTGACTAGATCGTCTTCGTTTAACCATTTCTCAATGGAATCAATGACTTCTTCATAATAAGATGAAGATTGCTTTAGCGAGCTGGGAGGTTCTTGCATTGGATCCTTTGGGCTTCGCTGGAGTTCCTGAAGCTATGATTTTTCCATCTTTTGTAGTATACTTTGAATAGTGGTCTGTTCAATTCTTATGACATTCATTTCGTCATCATGTATCGATTCCATAATTTTCATTTGTTGTATGTGATCAACCTCCATGGTCTTAGTAAAGTTCTGCAGCCTATCCTCTATGGCATTCATATGATTGGAATGTTCATCCTTAATAGCACTGATTTTCTTGTCATGATTTTCTAATAACCTGCTTTGAAGAGAGACTCGATTAGCTTCCATGTCCTTTATCATTCTATTATGATTTTCTTCATTAGAACTTATTTCTTTCTTATGATTTGCTTTTATGGAGCTCAACTCCTCAACATGCTCTTCCTCTAGGGCATCCATCCTATTCTTAAACCTGATCCTTCGATTATATTGAGTAACTTCCATTGCCTGTAACCTATTTCATGTTACCGCTCAAACTAACAGGGGTCCTAAAAGGGGATCCTTGAAGGGCTACCACTAGGTCAAGGGCAACAATGGAGCAATAGCCCACTGTCACCTCGGCTAAGGCTCCCTCCACTTTACGGACTGTCAACGATAGGAGGAGACCCATTATGATAAGGATCACGGAATTGAATGGATCAATGATAGGTTGAGAGCTGATCCTAAAAGCCTATTCACAAGAGAGGCTCAGATATATGGCTTGCTTGCTTTGAAAGCAAGATGAAAGGCTCTCTAGGAAGGGCTTAGGGGAATTCTAAGAGCTAGGGTTTGAGTATGTGACTTGTCAAGAAGATTCTTAGCTCCTAAAATCCTTGTGGAAACTTGGCTTCCAAGTGGCCTTTGTGAAATTAGCTTCAATAAGTTGTAGGACCACACAGGACCAAGTGGACTCGAGGTTAGGTCAAGGGAATGAGGTTAAGCAACCAATGCTGTGCTTGTCCTAATGAGGGAGAAGGGGATCAAGGAAGAAATTTTCAATGAAAGGTAATGCAATGATCCCAGTGAGGTTTCTAACCTAAGGAAACCAAGGGCAAGAATCAGTGTTCGAGCTAGGGCTTGCGATATCACAAGATCCCACTGTTAGAAACTCATGAAATTTGTGGGGCTTCTTGAGGACACACATGCGCAGTTGTGGACCAAGTATCGAAGTGTTTGGATGGCTAGATTGGGAGATAATTGATGCCCTAGGTGACCTATGTAGGCTATTCCTAGAAAAGAGGGGAAGGTGAAAGAAATAAGCTTTGAGGTGATCACCTATGGAGGACCAGTGCCTAATCCTTTGGGGAGATTGGAGTCAAGTAGAATTATGACTATGGATTTTGGATTTTCTAGGTCAAGGAGGCCTCAAAGACAACTTCGCTTACCATTAGGGCAACAACAAAAACAACTTCAAAGACTTTATACTTAGTTTTGCAAAATAGATGGCTTATCAATATGAATTTCAATGATGAAACATCCCTAGGAACATTCATTCATTATAGATGGCCCATACATGAAGCAACACTATCTAGAAACAAAATTTCCACAACTTCGAATAAATGGATGTAGTAAAATTAGCCCTAGTATAGTGAAATCCCAACAACAATGTATGTAACAAAATAGAAAGAAAGAATAGCATTAAATTGCCCTTACATGTATAAGAGTATACCCAACCATCAAAATTTGTCAATCAAGAAGCTCCAAGATAAGAGAAAATGATCCAAACATCAAAATTCATTGCATGCTCCAAAAATTCGTCCTCCAAGAAGGATAACGAAGTTCTCTAAAGAGATACAAGTCCATTCTAAGTGATGATGCTAAAATGAAATCACATCACTTGTATTTATACACTTCTAATGAGTTTGATTTAGCTAATTAGGCCTACTTTAGCCCATAGAATAAAATAATGTACAAGATAACTAATTTTTGGTGACAAGCCCCCCAAACTAGCTCATAAAAAAAAGAAAAAGATCAACAATACATGTTGTTGGGCCTCGTAGGAGTCCTGATGAAGCCCATAGATGCCATGATGCGGAATAAGACTCCCAAAATTAGTGGACAAGGGGTTGGCCCCTTGTTCTCCAAATAGTGATCCGGTGGTGCTCTCAATGGGTGTGGGGGCACAAAGGTGCCCTCTGTGAAAATTTCTGAATCTAACAAACAAAAATCCTATTGCAGTTAACTGATTTGCATTTCCTACTTGTGTTCTTCAATTAACAAGTTTATTTACAAAATTATTCAGTAAATATTAATGCAAATACACTGCAATCTACACCAATATACAGATCAAGTACTGAAAAACAAATGAGACAATCACACAAAGGACACACTTATTTTTGGACTAAACGTCCCCAGAAAAACCCAATACGGGAAAACCAATGTAACGATCTGAGGGTTTTTATTATCAAGCAACAATTTTCTGAGTACAACTAGGGTGCCAAATCCGGCTCACCCAACAGAGAAAATCTCGACAGACATATTAAAAAATGAGTTTGACCTCACATTCCAAGTCCCGATTGATCTGGATCCGAACTAGCAAAACCCCAGCTCCCTCTGCGTTGCCTCTGCGCATTAGATACGTAGGCCTGCATGGGGATGGCTGATGATCGCGTCACCTCTTCTCTGAATCGATCTGCCTCTCGGAAAATTGAGTTTCAGCCCTCCCGATTTAGAAACCCTGATCTCTAACAAAATTTGGACTATCCCTTGGAACCACTACGCAGTCCCTGTGTGGGCTTGCGCCACCCTTTTTGGGGACTGCATCACCTCTCCTGGTGGCTGCGCTGCTTCCTTTGCTATCTCTCAGCTATGTACTCTTGGTTCTCTGACCAATAACTGCTTTTGCCCCTCACTGTTGCTGAATCACTCAGATCTTATCTTCGTCCAAGCACTGCTCTGTTAGAAGAATTCGATCTCTAGATTCACTCATTGTGTGTGTTCTCCAACTGACCTTCAAGCCTTCCTTTATACTTTTCTTGTTGAGAAATCAACGACCGTGATCTAATCTTTAATCAACCGCTAAGATTAAATCAGACTTAATCCTCGTCACTTAGAAGCTTCTCACCCACATTTATATTAATTCACTTTAATTATTTTAATTTCCAAGTTTTAACTTAGGTTCCATTAAAAATAATTAATTATTTGAATAACATTCACTTCGAGCAGAATTTCTCCAAACGATTGCTGGGTCTTGGAGATCTCATGTGTTCTAGCCCCTCCACAAAATTTCGGAGCTAGAGCACATCCGATGCTACCCAAAAATCAACACTCCCTCTTAGCGAGGAAACTGCTCTAGCAATACTTCTCACCAGAAGCATCCCCTGATTCACGACATCGGTCCTCTGCGCTGCTGATGCTCGGCCTACTGCCCCTCATCCACTGCGCTGCTGCAATTTGTACCCATGACTCTGCACCATCACTACTGCATTTGTACTACAACTCCCTCTCAATATGCTACATCATGCTGCCCATAGCACTGCCACTGCTAACTGCGGTACTGCAACTCAGTTGCTGAGAGTTAAGCAATTGAAAGACATCCAAAATACTGAATTACTAGTCAGTCTGGATGCACCTCAATGTTGAAGCTTCCTCTATTGCTAATCTGTGCTGACCCTCTAATGCTACTGCGCTGTTGCTGCTCTGCACTGCGTAAGCACTGCTCTACATTGCGCTGCGCTGCACCACTGTGCACTGCGCTGCTAATGCCTCTGCTACGCTACTTCAGTCTTTGGCACTCTAGCTCATTGTCTCTCCATCATCCCTCTCAGCAACTGACTCCCGTCATTCTGCTATTATCATTAAGGGCTCCCGTAGCCGTATGTGATCTAAGAGTTTGGGCACCTCAAGGATCCTGGTCCATCACTGTAGCTCCAATCTACGACTCCATATCCCTTCACTTTTATGGTTTTCAAGCTTCTGTGGTTATTGTTTAATGAAGATATCTCCGGATTATCCATAGTGTGATCAAACAATGGCTGATGTTTCGAATCGCAACGGGGATCCATCTTCAGGACGAGATGTTGAATGAAAAGTGAAAGAAGGATGCAGAGGACAAGGTTTATATCACATTGTGGATAATCTGGAGATCGCTTCACTTAGGTGTATGAGCACTCATGGCGCATCCATCGTTATCCTCCTCATCAACCTGAGCTAGAGCAACCTTCGAGTCTGATTCTTCTTTTCCCGTCTTCTTCAGAGGGTACTGCGTGGCAAAATCAGTGTGGAAAAAGTCGGCAAAATGTCCCAACTTTTTGAAAAAATCCCGAATTTTTCCCCGAGCCGACTTTATCGACTGAATTTTTGCTGACTTTTTCAAAAAAATCGTGAGTGAGGTAGTTTCTTTAATAATTTTTTAATTTTTTTTTGAAAAAATCAGGATTTTTTCCAAAAATGAATATTTTGTATTTTTTAGTTTTGCTGATTTTTTGTGGACTTTTTCAAAAAACTCCCGACTTTATCGAGTTTTTCAACTTTTGGATCCTTGCCGATTTAATCTCGACTTCAAATTTTTCCACATTGGGCAGAATGTCCCATTTCCCCACAGTTGAAGCATCTGACCTTTGAGAGGTCCTTCTTCTTCCATCTCTGCTGCGCTTGCTATCCCTTTGATGCGAGAGCCACATCTTTCTCTTCCTCCTTCTTGACTTTGATCTCTTTACCACTGCTTCCCACCTTGGTCCATCGTTTGATATCTTCCTGTCAAAGAGCTGCCCACATCTCCACCCAGCTTGGAAGAGTAGCACTGCCCAAGATGCTTTGGACAAAAGTTTTCCAGTCTTCAGTGACTGCATTTAGGGCAGTCCTGACCATAAATCCAAGATCTAGTGTAGTCCATACGGAAGCTAGATGATCTCGGATCCCTTGCAATCTAATGAGGAATGGATCAATCACTTTTCCCTTCTACATCTGAAAAAATCTCAGCTGATTCTTAAGCAACATCCTCCGCTGGACATAAGATACCTCGTAGAATGTGGTCAAGGCATCCCACGTTTCCCTTGTTGTGTTCTTCTCAGCAATATGTGGGATCACATGATCCTTGACTCCGTTCATGATCATGCGCTTTGATTTTGCTTGAGCCTCCTTGTACTTCTTGAGTGGATCAACATCTATCAGAACAACAATCGTGTTCAAGGCACGATCCTTGATGTGATGTTCATCCAAAAATGCCAGGATCCTGGCCTTCCAAATGACAAAGTTGGATGCTCCATCCAACCTGTCCTGATCCCCCAGTCCACTTGCAACCATATCTACTCAACTAAATGTCGAACAAGTTCCTTTCTCCCTTTTCCGTTGCTGCCCCAACAAAACTCGAATCTAGATTTCTTCGGCGCTAGAAATCCTCTAAGGAACAAGTTCCCTCTGAATTTTGATTTCCTTCACGAAAATCCTTCTGCCAACAAATGTTGAAGCACCCCTCTCTAATCTCTCTTTGTTGCTGCTCAACACTCGATCTAAATTTCTTGGCAAAAAATCTTCTGAGGAACTGATTCCCTCTACTTTGCTTCTGCCCCACTAGACACTGTTTTGCACCAACAAAATCAACGTCTCACCAACAACTTCAGATAAAAATCTGCACTGCACCACCAACCACGACAATCGGAAAAATGAAACTCAATAGCCTCTGTGCTAGGCCAACAACCACTGCGTTGCCTTTTGCAGCTACAACGTCACCCTAGCAAGTTGACGCATGCTCTGCGTGAGCCTTCCTTGGTGATTGTGTCACCCTTCCTCTGCTTCTCTGGTTCAGAACTGCGTTGTCTATCGGGACAATTGCTTTCGTGCAACAGATTTCCTTTTATTCTTTCGCCGATGGCTTCAATCCTCCTTGATCTGCAATTGCTCTGATACCATGTGAAAATTTCTGAATCTAACAAACATAAACCCTACTGTAGTCAACTGATTTGCATTTCCTACTTGTGTCCTTCAATTAACAAGTTTATTTACAAAATTATTCAATAAATATTAATGCAAATACACTACAGTCTACACCAATATACAGATCAAGTGCTGAAAAATAAATGAGACAATCACACAAAGGACACACTTTTTGGACTAAACGTCCCTGGAAAAATCCAATGCGGGAAAACCGGCGCATCTGATCTAAGGTTTTTATTATTAAGTAGCAGTTTTCTGAGTACAACTAGGGTACCAAATCCGGCTCACCCAAGAGAGAAAATCCCAATAGATGGATAAAATAGTGAGTTTTACCTCACTTTGCAAGTCCTGGCTGATCCCGTTCCGAACTGGCGAAACCCCATCTCACTCTGCACTGCCTCTACGTAGTAGATGTGTAGGCTTGCATGGGTATGGCTGATAACTGCATGACCTCTTCTCTGAATTGATCTGCCTCTCGGAAAATTGAGTTTCAGCCCTCCCGGCTTAGGTTCCCTGATCTCTAGCAAAATTCGGACTATCCCTTGGAACCATTGCGTAGTGCCTGCGTGGGCCTGCGTCACCCCTTCTGAGGATTGTGTCGCTTCTCTTGGTGGCTGCGCTGCTTCCTCTGCTGTCTCTACTGTCTCTCTGCTATGTACTCTTGGTCCTCCGACCAATAACTGCTTCTCCCCTAACTGCTGTTGAATCACTCGATTTTATCTTTGTTTTAGCACTGCTTTGTCAGAAGAATTCGATCTCCAGATTCACTCACTATGTGTGTTCTCCAACTGACCCTCATGCCTTCCTTTATACTTTTCCTATTGAGAAATCAACAGTCGTGATCTAATCTTTAATCAATGACTAAGATTAAATCAAACTTAATCCTCGTCACTTAGAAGCTTCTCACACACATTTATATTGATTTACTTTAATTATTTTAATTTCCTAAGTTTAAACTTAGGCTCGATTAAAAATAATTAATTTTTTCAATAACATTCACTCCGATCAGAATTTCTCCAAACTATTTCTGGGTCTTGGAGATCTCATGTGTTCTAGCCCCTCCACAAAATTTCGGAGCTAGAGCACATCCGATGCTACCCAAATATCAACATCCTCATGGGTCTCCAAACAAATTGGAGATGCCTGTAGACCATTTGAAGGGGCTAGGATGATGGTATAAGTGATGTCACATCATCATAGTGGTCTTGGGCCATCTGTAAAGTGCATGATAAAACTGTGGGGCCAACTAGACATGGTGAACTAGGTGCATCTTTCTCGTCCAATAGGTGAATCTCAAGCAATCTCTGAACATCTTTGGGGGTCGATGCAATGATGTCTAGTGCTATGGAGGCCCATGACTCTCTACACACACCCTTCATGTGCCAATGTCGCCCTCTTGAGGGTTAGGACCCCGTATAGGGAGACCAAACCCAAAATGGAGACCATCTGCAATCTTGCATAAGATCCAATGTGTCCCCTTGCCTTCCAGTACAACAAGTCATTTAAAGAAATCAAGTTAAAGAGTTTACAAACCACAAAAAACAAGTGGGCACTTCATAATGGCCTGCCCTTTCATAATGTGCTTTGGCATGTGCTAATTGTTTATTACTTGTAGCATCGGATGTGCTCTAAGTCTCAAAATTTTCAAGAAGGCTTAGACACATGTATTCCAAAATACCTAGAAAGAATTTTGGTAAATTCCATCCGGATGGGGTTTTATTAAAATAGTTAATTATTTTTAATGAGAGCCTGAGTCTAAACTTAGGGAATTAAAATAATTAAAGCATATTAATAGAAATGGGTGTGAAAATTCTAGAAAAAGACGAAGATCGAGTCAATATGATCTAAGCCGTTGATTATGTTTTAATCTGGGCCGTTGGTTATCCAACGAGAAGATTATAAGGACTTCGATGGGCATTTGGAAAACACACCGAGTGAGTCTAGAGATCGAATTTCTCAAGTGAGCGGCGCAGAGCAGCCGAATGATTTGATAGAGTTGATTCGATTGTAGTGAGGGGCAGTGATAGTTCCGGTTGGAAGATCTTTTCGTGAGTCGGGAATACTTTACAGAGAAGGCAAAGAAGAGGATGCAAAAGAGGCAACGTAGGGGCTATGCTTGGCAACGCAGTGCCACGCAGCCTTGAGGATATCCGAAGTTTTGCTGAGGATGAGTCAGATCTAGTGCCGGAGTGTCGGGGTGTGAGACCGGGTGGGTAGAAGATCAACATCCAACTAGCAGAATGACCAGCAGAAGGAGGTGACGTAGTCCCCAGCTAGAGTGACGCAGATCTGCGCAGAGACAACATAGAGGTAGCGTGGGGTTGTCCAGTTCAGTGTTGGGTCAGTGCCGGATCTCCAGTGTTAGTGTGAGGTAATCCTCACTAATTCTCTGTCAGTTAGATTCTCTGTGGATAGCCAAATTTGGGCATCCAGTGGTATTTAGAAAAACTTCCCTAAGCTGTTGCACTGGTTTTTCCGCATTGGGTTTTTCCGGGGACATTAGTACAAAAATAACGGTGTCTTGTGTGTTTGATTTTCTTGCTCAGAGCTTGTTTCCGCAGATTATTTAGTGAAGGTTGCAGTGTATTTGCTTCAGTGTTTACTTGTAGAACACAATAAATAACTTGCATAATTTATCAAGTAGGAGAAGTAATATCAATTTGTTGCAATATGATTTTGGGAGTTGGGAAATTTCACATGGTATTAGAGCAGTGCAGGTGAAGCAAGAGAGCAGATCGGAAGATATCAGTGTTGAAGAGAAAGAGAATCGAATAACTGTGCAGGCAATAGATCGAATCCCTGAGGGATTGCGCAGTCCAGGTCAAGAGGGCAAGATTCTCGAGGAGAATCTCTCTCTGGGTGAGTCAACAGAGAGGTAAGATTTCCAGTTCGTGACTTGTCAGCGGCAGAGGGAGCAGCGCAGCAGAAGCTTCAGCGTAGAGCAATTTTCTGTGGGACGCAGTTTTCTGCAGCATTTTTGTGGACATAAAAGCGCCAGAAGAAGGAAGAAGACATTTTTTTTTGAGGGAATTTCCTTCCTCAGTGAATTCAGAGCCAAGGAATTCTAATTCTCAGTTGAGCAGCATTAGCGAGGAGCAGATCTACAAACTCTAGTAGGGAGTGCGTAGGCCAACCTAGCAACTGCGTAGAGGAGAGAGAGGAAGTAGTTCGACATTATTCAGACGACAAATATGGCAACAAATGGGCTAAGAGATCAAGATCGGTTGGAGGATGCCTCCAACTATGTTATTTGGCAAGCAAGGATCACTTGTCTATTAGATGAGAATGATCTCAAGGCCTTTATCGAGAATGTGGTAGCTGTCCCTGTAGATGCAGATTTGTTGAAAGCCTACAAGAAGAATATGGCGAATGATAAACGTTTGATCCTCGACGAAGTAAGGGATCATGTAGTACCACCCCAAAACCAAAAAGTTAGTAAAAGAGATCCCACGGGACTAAGATCCAAGGGTAACATCCAAAAGAAGTCTAAGAGATAGAAGCACATACCTAACCCACTCTTTCCGCTGAGTCCCCCCATTAATCCATGCCATAGTTTTAAAAATCGGAATCGGGTTCTGATTCGGCTGAGGGTTGACTCCGGCTCCGACTCCGGCTCCGACTCCGACTCGATATCGACTCGGCCGATTTGGTTTCAATGACTCGGTTTTTGTAAAAAATACATTAAATATTATTTTTTTTTTGTAAAAAAACATAATTTTAAAGATTTTTATTCATGTTTCCAAACACAAAGCATTACAATATATATTATAGACAAAAGACAACATATGATCAAAGTAGGCTCATGAATATATCCATTATATCAAAATTGCACCCAGTGCACTGTCCAATACATGATGATGAGATAGAGATCAAAACAAAAAACATAAACAAGAAGGTTCTAAATGGCCTCCACAACAAAACATGAATAATCACTACTGCACCCTGTTAGACATCTGACAAGCCAATGTCCTCTGGCTCTTCCTCAAACTCTGAGTCTGAACCAGAGGGGGTGTAAATTTTTCTAGATGTTCTATGCTTGATGCAACTTTACTTTTATAACAGCAATCACATAAACAGTTAAGTAAAAATGCTAATAGAACATACCAGTGGATCTATAGAAGACAAACCAGAAACAGGAGAATGTGTTGGTGCGTTACGGCGGTCAGCAGGATGCTTCAACCAGCAAAGTCTTCTTGGTCGGCCAACCCAGAATGTGTCACAACAGTCCTCAAATCAATCATTCAGTCAACTCAAAGTCAACCCCAAAAAAGTCAACACAGTCCAAAAAAGTCAACTCAGGGCAGCAACAATAAAGTCAACGCAGCTCCAACTTCGATCAACCTTTTGACCTTGATTTTTGTGCCAATGAGTACGGCCTTCAAAAATCGAACTCTCCACAAAATTTCAGCTCAAACGGACCATGCGTTGACCAAAGTCAACGCTGGTCAAACTTGCCCAGAAACCCTAACTGCAAAAAATTTCGTCCAGAAACCCTAACTGCAAAAATTTCGTCCCTTTTCCAGCTGCAGCTACTTCGTCCCTTTCCCACGTGAGAACTGCTTCTTAGATGCTCGTATCCAATGAGAAGTGTGTGGATGAGATGAGTGAAAAGCTCTCCAACGTTGACTGTATTTATATCCATCATTGAGGTGTGTGACACATCTGTTGGGGGTGTAAAACCTTAAAGCCGACCTGCACTTAAATTTATTATAAATAATAAATTCAAAATAAATGTTCTGCTCATCAGATTAAAATCAATTTTATATCGATTTTACACCTCTCCGAAAGAGGAATCCAATACAAATATTGGAATCTTCATCTGAGCATCACAAGATGGAGTTTGGACCTAGTTGTCCAAATTCAACACTCCCTCTCAACTAGGGAGAACTCCATCCACCAGTGCAATCAAACATCATGCGTCATCCCGCCGTAACTTGCTTTGCTGGCCTCTTTATTTCAGAACAGAAGTGGGTCAGTCACAAAGACATCATCCCTCGGCTGACAAATTCAGCCCAGAGGTCTGAAACCTCTATCGGACTCACAAAGAGTCTCCAACCAACCCGAAGTTGGTTCATCTGACCTGAAGTTAGGCAGAGGTCCGAGACCTCACTAGACTTGATCCCAGATCAAGTGGTTGGACCGTGCCATCCTAGATAGAGAGTACGGCAATCTCTGATGCGTCCATCAATCTTTGCTAATGAGTCTCTAGCTTTTCCCATCTCATTAGCCAAATGAGAGGTACTTCCCATGAGCCCTGAACTCAATGGGTAGGATGCATACGGGGCACGGATCATGGAGGTGAACCAACTCAATAATCACACGGTGGGGGTCAAGCACACCAACAAGGTTTGGCAAGCCTAGCCTTGTGGTTGCTCATAGCTCGGCGTCCCCAAAGCCTAGCTCCTCGAGCTCATGATGCCTGAGTTCCATGTGGGTGGTCCTGCGATACCAAGTCTCTCATGGAAGGTTAGGAACTTGACCTTCCCCAGGGGCTTAGTGAGAATATCTGCGACCTGCTCATTAGTTCCTATATGATCGAGCCTTACGGCACCTCATTGTACCATATCCCGGATGAAATGGTACCTGATATCAATATGCTTGGATCGGTCGTGGAACACAGGATTCTCGGTCAAGCGAATCCCACTTTGGTTATCACAAAGTATCACGGTGGTATCTAGCACATGTCCAAACAGCTCATAAAGAGCTTTCGCAACCAAACTGCTTCACAACAGGCCATACTTGCTGTAATGTATTCGGCCTCTGCGATGCTCAAAGCCACCGACTTCTGCTTCCTACTCATCCATGAAATCGAAGCAGAACCAAGATTGAAGCAGCATCCCGATGTGCTCTTACGATCCACCACACTGCCAGCCCAGTCGGCATCAGTATATCCACGGAGTGTCATGTTCCCGGCAGTGTATCTCAGCCCATGGTTTATCGTGCCCCGAAGGTATCTCAGAAGATTCCTGGCACCAACCCACTGAATGTGATGAGGCTCAACCATTTGTTGACTCAAAGTGTTCACTGCAAAACATATATCTGGACGGGTGTTCACTAAGAACATCAGAGCCCCTACGAGTTGACGATACTCAGTAGGATTTGCCAATACGGGCCCAGCAGCGCTGCCACTCAATTTCTTGAAGTTGAGTTCCATTGGTGTTGACACGGACTTGCAATCCACCATACCAAATCTTTCCAGAAGTTTCACAATATATTTTCCTTGAGAAAGGAAAATCTCTCCAGGTCTCTGCCAAACCTCCAGGCCTAGGAAGTAGTGCATCAGTCCTAGGTCCTTCATCTCGAACTCAGCAGCAAGCTCCCTCTTGCATTGATGAATGAGAGGGTCAACACCTGTCAGAAAGAGGTCGTCCACATACAGCACCAGAATGAGAGGCTTCCCCTGGACAACCTTGAAGTAAAGGTTCGGATCGGCATTACTTCGAGTGAAGCCCAGCTTCATCAAGTAGCTATCTATCCTCTCGTACCAAGCTCTGGGTGCTTGCTTCAACCCATAGAGGGCTTTCTTCAACCTGCAGACATGAGTGTCCTGATCCTGGACTTCAAACCCCAGAGGTTGTTCTATATACACCTCTTCTTTTATTGCACCATGCAAAAAAGTGGTCTTGACATCCATCTGATGAAGACTCCATCCTTGTGTAGCAGCAAGGGCTATGATTGATCGAATGGTGGTATATCGTGCCACAGGTGCAAATATGTCATCATAATCTATTCCTTCCTTTTGAGAGAAGCCACGGGCAACAAATCTTGCCTTGAACTTTTCAGCACTTCCATCAGATCCATGCTTGATCTTGTAGAGCCATTTCGCGGTGACGACTGATTTGTCCTTCGGTCTTGGAACCACATCCCAGACATCATTCTTCATTATGGACTCATATTTTTCGTGCATAGCATCCTTCCAGACTTGATGCTTTACGAATTCCTCAAAAGATCCAGGTTCAGATTGTATAATAGTACTCATGGCAGCCAGATACCCTTGGTATCTACACGGCTTCTTGCTTTCTCGGAATGTCCCCCTCGGGGCAGCATGTCCCTCGGCATCTTCGAGAGTGTCCCTGAGCCATGATGGTCTCTTTCTCAGTGAAGGAGATGGATCTATTGGGTCCATTGGTCCTTCAACATCGGGCATTGTCTCATCCTGCGGTTCTTCCTGATTTTCAAGCCTTGCTTCATGATTTTCCTCAGATCTCGAAAGATCTACTACTTTCTTCAGGGAAGCATCTTCGTCAAAAGTGACATCATGGCAGATTTCTACTTCCCTTTGACCAGGTACATAGACTCTATAGGCCTTAGAGGTTTCGTTGTAGCCCACAAACATTCCTTTCTTCCTAGAAGCATCCAGCTTACTTCTCTTTTCTTTTGGCACATGAAAATAAACAGGACATCCAAAAATTCTAAAATATGAGACGTCAGGTTTCTTACCAGTAAAAACCTCTTCGGGAGTTTTGGAGTCCAGGGTGGAATGAGGGCATCGGTTTTGAATGTATACAGCAGTGTTCGCAACTTCTCCCCACAGAAACTTCGGTAGACCCTGGTCAAATAGCATGGCACGGGTAGCTTCCACAATGGTCCTGTTCTTTCGTTCAACAACGCCATTCTGCTCAGGAGTATAGGCAGTAGTAGGCTCCCTCTTAATGCCAGCTTCTCTGCAAAAGTCCTTGAACTCATTTGACTCATATTCAGTGCCATTGTCGGTCCTCAAAATCTTGATCTTCTTCCCTGTTATATTTTCTACCAAGGCTTTGAAGGTACGAAACCACATGAAAGCCTCATCCTTCTTCTTCAAGAAGTATATCCAGGTTTTGCGGGAGAAGTCATCAGTGAATGTCATATAGTAAGAACATCCTCCCAGGGATGTCACGGGTAGCATACCAAATAGATCAGAATGGACCAGTTGCAAAATATCAGATGTCTTTGTGACACTTGAGGGGAAAGGTCCCCTTGTATGCTTTCCTTCGGCACAACCCTTACATACACCTTCATGATTATTTCCAAATTCGGGCATCCCTGTCACCACCTTCCTTGCTTCGGGAAGGGCCTTGTAATGAAGGTGTCCAAACCTTCGGTGCCATAGTTCAGTTTGTCGCATAGTATCACATGTCATAGCTCCTAGTGGACTTCCTTCAACCTGGTAGAGTGTTCCAACTCTAAAACCAATCGCGATAGCTTCCTTGAGGTTCTTCTTCCACATACGCACCTTTCCATCAATGAATGCCACATTGAAGCCTTTGTCTTCAATCGCTGATATAGACACAAGGTTCTTCTTCAATTTTGGTACATAGAGTACATCCTGCAAATGTAGGACTTGTCCTTGAGATAAGTGGAGGGTCACAGTCCCTGTCCCTTTCACGGGATATGTGGCATTATCTCCAAGGATAATTTCCAGATTAGTATCCTTCTCAACTATATCAGAGAGTGCTTCCTTGAACCCAGTGATGTGCCTTGAGGCACCACTATCTATCAACCAGACATCCATAGTGTCGGGTGGAGATGCAGCAGAGAGGGCAGATACAAGAATGAATTCATTTCTTTTATCGACAACATTTGATTCCTCATACACAGGTTTCTAGACCTTTTGAAAAGGTTGATTGCTATAAGTTAGGCCTTGTCTTCACCTCACCTCTGATACCATGTAAATTTTTGTAGATGTTCTATACTTGATGCAATTTTACTTTTATAACAGCAATCACAAAAATAGTTAAATAAAATGTTGATAAAACATACCAGTGGATCTATAGAAGACAAACCAGAAACAGGAGAATGTGTTGGTGCGTTACGGCAGTCAGTGGGATGCTTCAACCAGCAAAGTCTTCTTGGTCGGCCAACCCAAAATGTGTCACAACAGTCCTCAAATCAATTATCCAGTCAACTCAAAGTCAACCCCAGAAAAGTCAACGCAGTCCAGAAAAAGTCAACACAGGGCAGCAACAATAAAGTCAACGCAGCTCCAACTTCGGTCAACCTTTTGACCTCGATTTTTGTGCCAATGAGTACGGCCTTAAAAAATCGAACTCTCCACAAAATTTCAGCTCAAACGGACCATGCGTTGACCAAAGTCAACGCTGGTCAAACTTGCCCAGAAACCCTAACTGCAGAAAATTTTGTCCAGAAACCCTAACTGCAGAAATTTCGTCCTTTTTCCAGCTGCAGCTACTTCGTCCTTTTCCCACATGAGAACTGCTTCTTAGATGCTCGTATCCAATGAGAAGTGTGTGGATGAGATGAGTGAAAAGCTCTCCAACGTTGACTGTATTTATATCCATCATTGAGGTGTGTGACACATCTGTTGGAGGTGTAAAACCTTAAGGCCGACCTGCACTTAAATTTATTATAAATAATAAATTCAAAATAAATGTTCTGCTCATCAGATTAAAATCAATTTTATATCGATTTTACACCTCTCCGAAAGAGGAATCCAATACAAATATTGGAATCTTCATCTGAGCATAACAAGATGGAGTTTGGACCTAGTTGTTCAAATTTAACAGGGGGAAACCGCTCGCTCCTCCTCTGAATCAACATCCTCAACTGGAAGTATACCCTTGCCCTTACCACCCTGAGATAGACGAGTTATGCGCCTCTGTCGTGGCTGACTAGAGGAAGTGCCTGTGCCTGCAACTGGAGGGCTTGGGACTGGGTCTGCTATTAGTGGATCTGCATTGAGCATAGCCTCTAACTGTGTATCGAAGTCATTCCCCACACCAATATCCTCATCAGAGTCAAACTCTGGTGGACATGTCTCCACTACCCAATCTGATGTTGGATCAATATCCTCCAACACAATGGGATCTGAATCAGGGCTTTTGTTCAGCAATTGGTTGCGTCTTAGTCGGAGGTTGTACTGGACATACACTAGATCATTTAACCGTTTTTGCTCCAAACGGTTTCTCTTCTTTGTGTGAATCCTCTCAAAGACAGACCAATTGCGCTCACACCTAGAAGCACTGCAAGTTTGACTCAAAATGCGGATTGCAAACCTTTGCAATTCAGGACAATGGCTACCAAATGCCTCCCACCATTGTGCTGCAAAAAATGAGTTTCAGTTAGCTCAACAATTTATATCCAACTTTGAAATTGAAATTATAAATAGTTATACAAAATAATAAAATATGAATTTGAAAATTGAAATTCTTTTCTTACCTGGCTCATCTGATTCCCTTGCAATCCTTGCAAGGTTCTTGTTAAAGGTACATGTGGCTTGGTTGAACACAGTGATCTGATTGTGTATCTTCAACTGCTCACTCTCTGTGGGGATCATGCGATCAATGCAGTCAATCAATCCATCTCTAACCTCCCCATTCAAAGCTCTTGCTTCTTGAGCTTTATAATGATACCTTGGGTTCAAAAAATACCCAGTTGCATGTATAGGGCGATGGAGTTGATTGTTCCATCTCTGATCAATGATTGCCCAAATGGGCCCATACTTACCCACTCTGTCCTTGTATGCTGCCCTTATTTTCTCCTTTGCTTGATCCATAGCCTCATAAATGAAGCCCATAGCCAATCTTTCCCCATCCACCAAGCGCAACACCTTAACCAGTGGCTCAGCAAGTTTCACAATCTTTGCTGCCTTTTTCCAAAATATTTCTTCATTGACTTTCCTTTTCACATCTTTGCCATCCTGTTTGCGAGCCCACTGACATTCATTCCATTCATCACTAGAAAACAACTTTTGCAAGTTTCTATGTTGGGCAAGCATAGATTGCAATGTCAAAAAATGTGTTGCAAATTTAGTGATGGCAGGCCTAATAATTTCCTTGCCCCCTATGTTTTTCCTCATCAGATTCAGAATCCATGAGTGATTGTAAATATATTTTGTGATGCATTTGGTATGCTCTATAGTGTTCTTGATCCAGTCTATTTTGCCAATATCCTCAAGCATGAGGTCTATGCAATGTGCAGCACATGGGGTCCAAAAGATGGTTGGGTGTTTTTCCTCTAACAATTTACCAACAAGAACATAGTTAGAGGCATTGTCTGTGATGATTTGAACAACATTTGCCACCCCCACCTCTTCAACGACCTCATCCAAAAGACGAAACAACAAATGTGCATCTTTCACCCTATCAGATGCATCAACTGATTTTAGAAACATGGTTCCCCGTGGGCAAAAGACAAGAAATTTTATGATGGTACGGTTCCTCTGATCAGTCCATCCATCTGACATGATGGTACATCTTGTATGTGCCCATGAGTTTTTGAACTCTTTCAAATAATCATCAATGTTCGAAATCTCTCTTTGCAAAAAAGATCCTCTTAACTCATGCATAGTAGGAGGTTTGAAGCCCTTTCCAGCAGCATATATGGCATCAAAAATAGGTTCATAATATGGTGAACGAGTAGCATTGAAGGGAATATCAGCATCATACCACCATCTAGCAATGTAATCACAAGCAACATCTCTCAATTCTTTTCTCCAATGAGCATCTAAAGTGGGCTGCATAGTTGGAGGACTAGGACCATGTGCAGTTGCACTATCAGAGGGAGAAGAGGGCACGAATTTTTTTTTGATAGTACCCTTATTTCTCATTGCACCCTTACCCTTTTCAGAAATAGACTCCATAGAGGGAGGAACATAGCGAAAGGGGTTTGATGTATCAGTGCAAGAGATAGATGAAGAACCCTCATAATCAAAACTTGGGTTGGCAACCGTCATATGTTGTAGATTTCTCTTCCTCCCAATTTCAGCCTGTATTTATTTTTGCCTAATTTTGTCTTCCTCAATTTTCTAAAATTGTTCTTTCAACTCCTTCCTAATTTCCCCAATGTTTTGTGCTTCACATGGAGTAATTTGGCCTCTAAGACCAACGAAATGTAGTTTCAGTCTATGAATGCCCCCCCCCAACCCCCTTAATTTTTTTCTTACAAAATTTGCAATACATTTGATCATCAACCATTTCAGCATATGCCCAAGCAACATCTTTCGCTCTAGGGGCCATTTTGGACTGAGTTTTTGACTTGGAAAGAAAAAGTTTAAATTTGAAAATGAAAACAAAAAAAGGACTATTCATTCTATGTTCATTTCTTTCACCAAAAACTATGTTTACCATTTTCAAATTTGCAAAATAAATAAAACAAGCAAAGACAGATTTTAGAAGAGAAAAAATAAATACCTCTAGCCTCCTCAATGCAGCTCCAAGAAACCAACTTCTCAATGCTGCTCCAAAGCTTGCCCAATAAGCTCCTCACTGCTGCTCCAAAGCTTTGCCCAAAAGACTCCTCAAAGTTGCTCCAAAGCTTGCCCAATAAGCTCCTCACTGCTGCTCCAAAGCTTTGCCCAAAAGACTCCTCAAAGCTGCTCCAAAACCAACTCCACAACTCTTCACAAAATCCTCACAAATGCTCAAGCAAATTCAATGAGATAGATGTGAGCTAACTCGGGTTTGGCCGAGTCAGCCGATTTGTGACCGAGTCGGCTGAGTCGATGTACGACTCGGCCGACTCGGTCACAAATGGGCCGCCGGACTAGTTTAAACACCGAGTCAGACCTGCCATCCCTTTGGCTCGGTCGACTCGACTGGTTCCGAGTTTGGACGACCGGTTTTTAAACCACTGATCCATGCCCAAAAGTTCCCATTATAAGTAAACTACAACACTCAATTACCAAATGACAAGGCATATCTTTAGGTTTAGGAGGCCCACTTTCAAACATACGATCATGACAGATGGGTGAGGGACCACATGGCTAGCTCAGGTGGCGGAGAAATGGCACAATGAGCTAGTTGGTGGTTGCGAGGGGCTGCTGGCTGTCAACTGAGGATGATCTTGGAGAAATTTTTTCTCCTAGGGATATCACCCACAAAATGGTGGGTAACATTTCCCATGGAACTCATTTCTCCGGCGTGATCTGCTATTAATTTTGTTTGACTAGACTGCATGTCTTTGGTAATCTGAGTTAATTCCTTAATGTTATTTTCTGTAGCTTTAGATGTGTTCTAGCCTTGAAATTTTGTGGAGAGGCTACAATACATGATTTCTCCAAAACCTAGAAATCATTTCTGGAAATTCTGTTTAGAAATGACTTACTTAGATTATTACTCAGTTTTTAAATATTTCCTAAGTCTAAACTTAGGGAATATGATTAATTAATCATAATTAATTAAGTCAAGGTGTGAATGTTCTAGAGACTCACATGGATTGATTTCAAGTTAATCCTAGCCATTGATTAAGATCTAATCTTGGTCGTTGAAGTCTCAACAAAGGATTATAAGATGAAGTCGATGGGGCTTGGAGAAGATACACTTGAGCAGGTCGATTTTACTGGGAAATCGATTTCTAGAGTAGCAGTTGTTTGTTGTCGGAGAGAGATTTAGTGAGATTGAAGCAGTGAGAGAGGGGCAGAGACATTGAAGCTGGAGGAGGCATTCCAGATCTGGTGAGTGCATTCCTAGAGAGGCAGAGAAGCCACAGTGAGGATGATGCAGTGGAAGCGCAGTAGCCTCTAGAGGCAAATTCGTATTTGCTGGGGAGAAGCAGTGATTCAGTGTCCGAAGCTAGGCAGAGGTTCCAAAGGCCAGGAGAGTCATTTTCCCAGACAACAGCTGACTAGACGGCTTGTGGAGAAGCTGTTCCTAGCTAGGTGATGTAGAGACTGCGTGAAGGTGACGCAATGACTGCAATGATGCAGTTTGGATGACTCAATCTTCAACAAAGTTTAGTGCTCAGATTTGCCTGTGGAGTGAGGAAAATCCTCACTAGATTTTTCGTGCCAGTTTTTCTCTATAGGATTGCCAGTTTCGGCATCCAGTTGTACTCAAATTATTTCATTGCTGCATAATATTAAAACCCTCAGCTGTTGCACCGGTTTTCCCAAGTTGGGTTTTTCTGGGGACATTCTTCCAAAATAATTGTGTTATTTTATGTGTGTTTGCTAGCGTTTCTTCCAACGTTTATCTCTTCCGTAGTTTATTTGTGTATGTTGCAATGTATTTATTTTGATATTTGCGGTAGGAAACAACAAATAAATTGTTAAGTAGAATTAATTATTAGAAGAAATAATATCAATTGCTGCAACAGGATTCGGGTCTCCGAATTTTCACATGGTACCAGAGCACAGATGATCAGTCAGAGGGCTCAGTAGAAAATAAAGGAGGAGTTTCGCTGCTGAGTATGGGCAGTGGTTCGAAACCCCAAAGTTCAGTGCAGTCACCTTCGCCAAGAGGTCGTATTTCTGGAGGAAAATTGATTTTTTTTGAGAGAGCAACAAAAAGATTCGATTTCTCCAGATCGAGGAATTCCAGAGGCAGAGGGAGCAACTAGTATTTTCTATTAGAATAATGCTATTTTAGAGTTTACTGCTCATCTATGATTGTAATTAGCAGTTTCTTGTAAGAAACTTGCTGTTTCTATATTCTTAATAGAAACTTGCTGTTTCTACTTTCTTAGTAGAAACTTGCTGTTTGTATTATTTATTGAGCTTCACTGCTCATTGTAAATCAATTCATACATTGATTATGGTATCAGAGCTCAAGTATTTTTTTCGAAATAATTCTTCAATATTTGAAAATTTCTGTGCTTCATTTCGAAATAACTCTCTAGAAGTCTGAATTTTTTTTTTGGCATCACAATTTCTGAGCCGCCGTTTTTTTTCTCTGCGATTCTTTCTTTGGTGGGTCGTTTTCTACTGAGTATTTCGTGGGATAAAGACTCCTATCAATCATATTTATCCTGTACGTGCTGCTGAGTTTGGTTGCTGGTCCAATGTGTTGAATTTTTGTCCAATATCAGTCCATCTTGCTGGTTGAACCTGGAAGCTGCTGGTGCAATTTGCATATGACTGGGACGTGTTATTAAAGGCTGAGCTGGTATTGTTTTTCTATAGTAGATTGAATTCCAGACTGCTGTTTTGGCAGAATCGAGGTATGCACCCATTTTTTTTGTGGCTGGATGAGCATTTAAATTTCCAGTAGTTTTTTGTCCAAATCAGCCGCCATCTGCATTAAAATTCGTGCTAGATTCCTTGGTCGTTTTGTGTGTCTTGGGAAACGCGCAGATGGCCTCACTAACCAATCTGATGTTGGAAGGCAATCGACACTTTAATGGCAACAATTATAACATCTGGAAACAGAGAATGTTGACCATTTTTGAATATAGGCATCTTGACCAGCTCGTTTTGGGCACAGAGCTTCGTCCTTGTACACTTGGTGCAGATCAAGATAAGTTTGATGATCGAAATCTAGAGGCTGTTATGCTTCTCAAACTCTCTATAACTGATGATCAGTTACCACAGATCCCTTCCAGCAAGACAGCTGTCGAAATCTGGAAACATTTGAAGGAATTGCACGAGACATCCGACAAGAGTAGAGCTTTCTTTTTAAAGAATCAGTTGTTCTCCATCATGATGGATGAACATATATCTTTAAAGGAACATCTTAACAAGATTAAAGCCATTTGAGATCAGCTCGAAGCCATTGGCCGAACCATGGAGGAAGAAGATATGGTAGTCATCACCCTGAAAAGTCTACCGAAATCTTATGAACACTTTATAGAAACTCTCAACATTACCTCCACTAATGTTGATCTAAAGTTTCCAGAGCTATGCACCAAACTCCTGCAACAGGATCGTTGGAAATAGCAGTTTGGTAGTGAAGCTTCATCAGCCTCCTCAGAAAATGCTTTTGTTGCCAAATATCAGTCCTCTCAGTCATTTCAGAAGACAGGTTCTTCTCAGTCTTATGATCTTGCTAAGAAGAAAAATTTGCAGTGTAATTACTGTCACAAGTTTGGTCATTTGAAGAAAGATTGCCGACAGAGGGTTGCTTCTGAACAGAAGAAGCAGGGAGGGTCTCATCAGCAAACGAATGTCGCAGAATATTCCGAGTAGAAGGAATCTGCCTTTTATGCCTTTATGGCTACAAGGTACTCAGATCACGCCCCGTCATTTGCCTGGTACATTGACTCTGGTGCATCACGTCATTTCTCTCACAGGCGTGACTGGTTTATTGTCTTCTCATCTTTCAGTGATTCCGTGGTCTTCGGCGGAGGTGAGGAGCACACGGTGGTTGGCAGAGGTACAGTTCAGATCCAGTCTGGTGGGCGCACACTCATCTTCCCGAATGTGTACTATGTTCCTGGTATGGAAATTAATCTGCTGTTTGTCAGCCAGATTATGAGAAACTCTCCTCAGCTCGATGTGGTGTTCAGTGCGCACAAGTGCTCCATTATTGACAGGGACACTCGGCTTACGGTTGCTGTTGGCCTAGAGGATCATGGTCTATATAGGCTTCTTGACACTGGTGATTCCCCAGAAGTGGCTCTAGTAGCTCGCGTTTCTCCCATCAGCACTCTGTGGCATCAGAGATATGGGCATTTAAACATTCAGTATCTCTCTCAGCTATCTCGGGAGGGACTTGTGTCAGGGTTAGCTGATATTCAGACACAACATTTGGGAGTGTGCGGTGCCTGTCAAGTTGGCAAGCAACATCGGTCTTCATTCAAGGATGGAGAATCTTGGCGCGCATCTAAGGTACTCCAGTTAATTCATGTTGATATTTGTGGTCCTATGAATACGTCTTCAGTTATGGGTTGCAAATATTTTTTGCTCATTGTAGATGATTTCAGTAGAAAAATGTGGGTGTACTTTCTAAAACATAAATCTGATGTATTTAGTATCTTTCAGAAGTTCAAGTCCGTAGTTGAAAAAGAGGCTGGCTGTAATATCATAACTCTTAGGACAGGGGGGGGGGAGGAATTTTGTTCTTCTGCTTTCTCCAACTTCTGTGATACCCATGGCATCAAACGCCAATTAACCACACCCTACACTCCTCAGCAAAACAGTGTTGTAGAACGTCGCAACCGTACGGTTGTTGAAATGGCTCGTTCTATGTTACAACATAGGAGTGTTCCGAACAAATTTTGGGCGGAAGCAGTGTTTACTGCAGTCTATCTTCTTAATCGATCACCTACTCAGGCTGTTAAAGGGAAGACTCCAGAAGAGGTTTGGTCTGGTCGAAAGCCTAAGATCAACCATCTCAAAGTTTTTGGCTCAGTTGCATATGTTTGGATTCCCGGTGCTAAGTGCTCTAAGTTGGATTCCAAAAGCCAGAAACTCATGATGACAGGGTATAGTGATCACCACAAGGCCTATAGGCTGATAGATATAGACACTGATTGTCTTATCTTCAATCGGGACGTGGTATTTGATGAAGACAGAGGGTTCTTTCAGTCCCTTCCTTCTGAGCAGGGTTTTGAGGATTAGCCTCACAGTGTTTTTCTTCCGTTAGGTCCACCTGATGGGAGGGATAATGCAACATTAGTCTTTGATTATGCACTACCTGAGCTTCCTCCGGAAAATAATCCTCCTCTTGCTGCTCCTATTGTTCCTGAGCCTCCTCCACCTCCTCCAGATATTGGTTCTTCTACTCTCCAGCCTAAATGCTGGGCTAAAACTATTGGTGATCTTCAGGATAATGAACTCCTTGAAGGTAGAACTTCTAGAAATAAGAGCAAACAACAGCCTACAGTAATTTTGCTCTTATGGCTAACATACACAGTGTTTTTGAGCCTCAAACCTATTCAGAGGCTAAGGGCATACCTGAGTGGGAACAGGCTATGGAGGCTGAATTCCAGAGTCTTCAGAAGAATCACACTTGGACCCTTTCTGATCTTCCTGCAGGGAAGACACCCATTAGTTGCAAATGGGTGTATAAAGTGAAATACAAAGCTGACGGAACCCTCGACAAGTATAAGGCTCGTCTTGTTGCTCGAGGATTCTCACAGAAAGAAGGCATAGACTATGAGGAGACCTTTTCTCCTACAGCCAAGATGAGTACCATACGGCTTGTCCTTGCCTTAGCAGCTCAGTTCAATTGGATAGTCCATTAGATGGATGTAAAGAGTGCTTTTCTGAATGGTGACTTACAGGAAGAAGTCTACATGACGCAGCCTCCAGGATTCAAGGTTGCCAATCAATCACAAAAAGTTTGTAGATTAGTAAAAGCACTCTATGGTCTGAAACAAGCCCCTTGGGCTTGGTACATGAAAATTGATAAGTACCTAATAGATCATGGTTTTCAGCGGAGTCCATCTGATGCAAATTTGTATGTCAAACATACTGGTGATGATATTCTGTTTGTGGTTGTCTATGTGGATGATCTTATTATTACTGGCAATTCAGCACATTTGATCCATGGGATCAAACAAGATTTGTGCAACACTTTTGATATGACAGATTTGGGGCTTCTTCATTACTGTTTAGGGGTGGAAGTCTGGCAGACTGAGAACAACATCTTTCTCTCTCAGTCCAAGTATGCCAGAAATCTTGTGGAAAGGTTCAGAATGCAGGATTGCAAACCCGCCACGACTCCTATGGAACTATGGCTCAAACTTTCAGCTCAGTCATCCTCACCACTTGTGGATGAAACTTTATTAAGACAGTTAGTGGGCAGCCTCATCTACCTTACTGCCACTCGACCTAATTTCAGTTTTGCAGTGAGCTACATTTCACGCTTCATGTCAGCTCCTAAAGCTGATCATTGGATAGCAGCAAAGCGTGTGCTGCGTTATGTAAGAGGAACCCTTGATTATGGACTTTTGTACACTTGGAGTTCAGATCCTACACTCAGTGGTTACACAGATTCAGACTGGGCTGGTTCGGTTGATGACCGTAAATCTACGACTGGGTATGTGTTTAGTCTGGGATTCGGCGCTATCACATGGGCTAGTAAGAAGCAGCAGGAAGTGGCTTTCTCCTCGACAGAAGCAGAATATCGGGGAGCAGTTAAGGCATCTTGCGAGGCAGTTTGGCTTCAACGGATGCTTGCGGATATGCATGTTTCCCAGGCAGGTCCTACTCCCTTGTTCTGTGATAATCAGGGAGTGCTCAAACTCGCCAAGAATCCAGTCTTCCATGAATGAACAAAGCATGTGGAAATTCATTGTCACTACATTCGCCAGCTTGTTGAAGACGGATCCATTCTGTTTGTGGTTGTCTATGTGGATGATCTTATTATTACTGGCAATTCAACACATTAGATCCATGGGATCAAACAGGATTTGTGCAACACTTTTGATATGACAGATTTGGGGCTTCTTCATTACTGTTAGGGGTGGAAGTCTGGCAGACTAAGAACAACATCTTTCTCTCTCATTCCAAGTATGCTAGAAATCTTGTGGAAAGGTTCAGAATGCAGGATTGCAAACCCGCCACGACTCCTATGGAACTAGGGCTCAAACTTTCAGCTCAGTCATCCTCACCACTTATGGATGAAACTTTATTAAGACAGTTAGTGGGCAGCCTCATCTACCTTACTGCCACTCGACCTGATTTCAGTTTTGCAATGAGCTACATTTCACGCTTCATGTCAGCTCCTAAAGCTGATCATTGGATAGCAGCAAAGCGTGTGCTGCGTTATGTAAGAGGAACCCTTGATTATGGACTTTTGTACACTTGGAGTTCAGATCCTACACTCAGTGGTTACACAGATTCAGACTGGGCTGGTTCGGTTGATGACCGTAAATCTACGACTGGGTATGTGTTTAGTCTGGGATTCGGCGCTATCACATGGGCTAGTAAGAAGCAGCAGGCAGTGGCTTTCTCCTCGACAGAAGCAGAATATCGAGGAGCAGTTAAGGCATCTTGCGGGGCAGTTTGGCTTCGACGTATGCTTGCGGATATGCATGTTTCCCAGGCAGGTCCTACTCCCTTGTTCTGTGATAATCAGGGAGTGCTCAAACTCGCCAAGAATCCAGTCTTCCATGAATGAACAAAGCATGTGGAAATTCATTGTCACTACATTTCCCAGCTTGTTGAAGACGGATCCATTCAGTTACTATATGTTCCCACAAAGGAGCAACCAGCAGACATCTTCACCAAGCCTCTTGGTCCTGATAAGTTTGTAAAATTTAGAGGGTCTATCGGTGTTGTAAATAGATTGAGCATTAAGGGAGGGTATTAGAGTAATGCTATTTTAGAGTTTACTGCTCATCTATGATTGTAATTAGCAGTTTCTTGTTAGAAACAAGCTGTTTCTATATTCTTAGTAGAAACTTGTTGTTGATGTTTCTACAGTTGTATTATTTATTGAGCTTCACTGCTCATTGTAAATCAATTCATTCATTGATTATTTTCTTGCAGCACAGTAGTTTTGTAGCAGTTTGCTAGAGCAGAACTAGCATCAGGTGGAAGAAGAGTACACATCGAGAGAAAATTTTCCTCAGGGAACTTCTAGTCTCAAGAAGTTCAATTTCCCTTGCAGATAAACAGTCGTTGTGAGAAGAGTTTCTCACTCCAGAAGGGAGTGGGTATAACTGAGCAACAATGGAGCAGAAGGGAGGAGGAGATTTTTGACATTGTTGAGATGGCCACTGCTGGGCTTCATGACCAGGACAAGTTGGATGGGGCTTCCAACTATGTCATTTTGGAAGGCAAGGATGTCCTTCCTTCTAGACGAATTTGTCTTGAAAACATATATTGATGCAATGGTAGCAGTTCCCACGGATGCGGATCAGCTTAAAGAGTATAGACAGGAGATGGCGAGAGCAAAGAGGTTGATCCTTGATTGTGTTCGGGATCACATTGTATCACACATAGCATCCAAGTCAAAGACCAAAGAGATGTGGGATACACTTTCCACGCTGTACCAGAGCTCTTCCGAGCAGCGGAAGATGTACTTGGAGGAGAAGCTGAGATGCGTCAGGATGCAAAAAGGGGAACGCATAGACCCCTTCCTCACCAGGATTCAGGAGATCCGGGATCAACTTGTAGCTGTTAGGGCAATGCCTCAACCCATAAAGCTAGTACGATTGGCACTCAACAGTGTCTTGGAGGAGTGGCAAGTATTTGACCAAAGTATTTTGGGCAGAGACACCTTGCTAAGGTGGGACAGAGTGTGGGTCGATTTGCTGCAGGAGGAGTTGAGGCGAGACTTGCTAAAGAGCTCCATAAGTGGCAGCGGCATCAATGGGTCGAAGCAGGTGAAGGAGGAGGAGAATGTGGTTCTCGGATCAAAGGGTCCCAATTAGGGATAGGGGGAGTAGCGAAAGAAGAAGGACCTGTCAAAGGTCAAGTGCTTCAGGTGTGGTGGGCTAGGACACTACAACACCCAGTGTCCTCTTAGGAAGAAGGACAAGGAGGAGAATCAAGACCAACATGCAACTTCTGTCGAGATTGATAGGCTGTCCTCCAGGCTCGAGGAAGACTTCGCCATGTTTGCAGACATCCCTCTAGGAGTGAGGTGGGGTGACTTGGTTTTGTAGCCCCAAAGCGCTATAGATGGGCAGGATTCTTGAGGAAGTCCACCTCTTGAATTAGTACCTCGCTATGGGGGCCCACAATATTCAGTAGCAGGATGGACCAGTGGCAGTTGATGCAGTAAGATGCCAGAGTGACAGTTGCAGTGACTAGTAGCAGTTAGGTGCCAGGGAGCGCAGTGCAAAGTTGGCAGCAATGCTGTTGGCACAGTGCAGAGTCAACAACAACGCAAAGTTTTCAGTGGATAATGCAGTAGCTAGTAGCAGTTAGGACTTGGGTGACATATGCATCATACTGAACACAGATGGTTCAGTATTTTGGATGTTTTTGTTGTTGTAGATGTTGCAGTTGCAGCAACAACAGTAGATAAAACAGAGTTGTAGTGTAGTTGCAGTGTTGGCAACAATTCAACAGGGTTAGCAGTAGCATAGATGCAACGTATATCAAAGCTGCGTAGTGGTTGGTGGGCAGTATGGCCAGACATCAACAACGTGACAGGAGATGGTGCAGAGTCAGTATGTTGTGGCAACAGTTGCATCACTAGAACACATTCCTCACTAAGAGGGAGTGTTAGTTTTTGTAGCATCGAATGTGTTCTAGCCTTGAAATTTTGTGGAGAGGCTAGAATACATGAGTTCTCCAAAACCCATAAATCGTTTATGGAAATTCCACCTAGAAATGACTTAATTAGATTATTAGTCAATTTTTAAATATTTCCTAAGTCTAAACTTAGGGAATATGATTAATTAATCAGAATTAATTAAGTCAAGGTGTGAATGTTCTAGAGACTCACATGGATCAATTTCAAGTTAATCCTAGCCATTCATTAAGATTTAATCTTGGCCGTTGAAGTCTCAACAGAGGATTATAAGAAGAAGTCGATGGGGCTTGGAGAAGATACACTTGAGCAGTTCAATTTTACTAGGAAATCGATTTCCAGAGTAGCAATTGTTTGTTGCTGGAGAGATATTCAGTCAGACCGAAGCAATGAGAGAGGGGAAAAGATAATGAAGTCGGAGGAGGCATTCCATATCCGGTGAGTGCATTTGCAGAGAAGCCACAGTGAGGCTAACGCAGTGGCAGCGCAGTAGCCTCTAGAGGCAAATTCGTATTTGTTGGGGAGAAGCAGTGATTCAGTGTTGGAAGCTAGTCTTAACAAGATGCTTATCATTTTCCTTTTCATTGTCAAAATGATTAATCTGGTTACTGGTCCATGCCTTTCCACTATCGAAAATTCTTTTTGCAACCACACAAGTGGATTCATCATGAAAAAGATTACAAGGTTGACAATATGGCACATCCTCTTGATATCTTCCTATGATATTTGTGTCCTTTACATGACTACTATTTCTTTGATCATCGCTAGAGGCATAAGGCGAGCCCCTTTGATTTCCATATTTATCTTCAAAGGCCTCAAACATTGATTGTAAGGAGTCAAAGGCTTCATTAGGGAATTCCCAAAACCAATCCTGTGCATCGCCTTCTAATGAAAGATCTAAGAGTTGCATGTTGACATCCTCATGTTTATCATATGCACAACCACTGAACTTTACCATACGAAAGATTAACTTTGTAAGATGCTCACTAGCAGTGAATGCATCATTACCCGTGAAAGAAGGCAAGTTATCAATGGCCTCTTGTGGAATATAATGAAGAATGTTAGTAAAATGCAAAGGGGTGAATAAGTCATTCATGATGAATTGCTTAAGGGGAAAAAGAGTTAATGGATCTTAGAGAAAAAATCTTGTTCATGACAATCAAGAACTCTACAAGAGGCGAGCCTCTAGCAGGAATTCTTGTAAAAATGAAAGAAGTGGAGTCGCCACTTGAACATGAATCTATCTCAAAAATCTAGAAGGAAAAAACCGAAAAGATAGTCAGGGAGAAGCAAGTGGATATTAAGGAAGACATCCTGTTTGAGAAAATTGAATGCTTACTAGAATGTAATTTGTTTAATCGAGCCCAAAGAGTGGGGTTGACCAAGCTACTGGTAAGGATGAATCGGTGTAGTCGCCACCCAAACGTGAAACTAACCCAAATGTCTAGGTGCTAAAGTGCAAACAGAGAAGTGAACCAGGCGATAAGAAGATTATTGAAATATCAAAGCGCCATAAAATGTGGTGCTTGATGGATTAAGAAGATGAAAATGGATTAGAAGATTATGAAGATTGTTGTTGAAGCGCCGAGTATAAGATATCCTCGACAACGATGCCAAAAAATGTTGTGGCGTTGACGAGACAATGAATCGATTAGAAGATTATGAAGATCAGAGAATGTCGTTGAAGTGCTGAGAACAATATAAATTTATAACCTGGCGACGACGCCAAAAAATGTTGTGGCGTTGGCAAGACAATGAAATGATTAAAAGATGGAAAGATGAAGGATTGAAAAATTGTCGTAAACCCCGACAACGAGCAAACTCGTCCCCGACAATGACGCCAAAAAATATTGTCGCCCATATTGTATAGCCACTGCGACAACCGCTCAGGGCGGGCGCTGTCACTTTGATTCTCGCCCACTCCATTCTAGTTGTCTCCCAACATTAGGCTATGGGGGGTAGTCCCTATGTAATGAGGTGAAGGAAAACAAGTTGGGAACCAACTTATTTGGGAGACACAGATGAGTGGCCTAGCTTCTTGGTTAAATTTAGCAAGATTAATGATTAGATTAGATTTTAAGTATGAGACCAATGCCTTATGGAGTCACAATTCTTGCATTCATGTAAATTAATGCCAAGTAACAGGATGGACACCCATTGCTTAATATGACAAACTATTCTATATGGGATGCAAGTCCTAAGAACTAGGCGTGATGCAAGAATGTTGTTAAATTTTAGATTAAATGCTTAATTTAGATTTGACCTCTCCCTTAATTATTTTGAGAAACAGTCTTCAGAGTAGGTTGTGGGATGGAAGCCAATGGGAAGCAGACAATGGCCTGATTAACGATACCTTCTCTTGTCTTCCAACCATCCGGCGCTGCAGAGACTGTGGCTTTGACGACTGCAAGGTCACTGTGTTAACCACTAAGAAGGGATGAATCCCTCAAGCTAATTGGAAAATGGTTGTCCTGGGAGTCTCTCAACCTAGGTTATGCTTGGAAGTAAGTTATTAATGGAAGTTGGATCCTAGAATGCTTTTGCAAAAATGATGAGTGAAATTACTTGAGTTAAGATTGTTGAAGTGTTTAAGTACTCAAGTTATGATTATTCTTTATGACAACAGTACTTAACAACAATTAGAGGACAATCTTAAAACAAGACAAGTGCTTAAGGATACAAGTGCCAATGAACCAATCCACAAGATACTTGGAATAAATTATCCAATTTGTCAATTAGCCAATGATTACACATTGCCATTAAAATTTACTCAAGATGTTCTTATCACAATGCCAATTAGATTCTAAGTGTCAAAGCCACTTATATCAACCACAAGATCAGAAATTTAGAGCTCAAGTGTATGAGTGCTTTGTTGAAAAGTGTAACTAGGTCGGTCTTCATATTGACCTATGTAATTATGGATTTATGTAAAGAAGAAGACAAAGATAATAAAATGTATTTTGTACCTGCTTCATGGATTTCATGAGCAAGATTTTATTATAGGTTAATAGATTTCTTCTTGATGTCTATCTAGGGTTTTGTCTTCTAGGTTTAAATGTAATTAAGTGTCATATATATATGAAGGATCTAGTCTAAGAAATGCTCCAAGACCTAGTCAAAAAAACCGTGAATCAATGGCCTAATTCAACGCTCCATCAACGTTGAAAGTTAAACTATTATGAGGTGTTAAAAGTCGGCCTTCAAACAGCTATTAAGTTGACCTACTAGCTAAAGTGGTGCTCGGCCTAAAAGACAGTAAGACTGTCTCTATATATACTTGTTTTGCAGCTCATTTGAGGAAGTGAAATTCGGTCATCTCTGAAACAGTTTGCGGATTCTTAAGGAGAGCTTCAGTGTGGATTTATTGGATGGGTTTTTCAGTGTGGAGTTTGAAGAGTTTCAGGACTAGTTACATGATATATAAGGTGTTGCAGTGTGGATCATAAGGTGTTGCAGTGCAGATCATCCTGAAGCTACAATATATTACTGAAGTGCGGATCTGTCTAAATACATGAACATGAGCATCCTGAAGTGCGGATCTGTCCAAGTACACAAGCATGAGCATGTGATCATCTTGAAGTACAGATCTCTCCAAGTGTAAGAGAAGTATTCAAGTGCAGATCTGTTCAAATATAGCTTGCAGACTATTCTAAAGTGAAGCTGTTGGTAAAGTGTGATTTTGCAATTCAGCTCAAATTCATGTATGGTTGAGACAGTGGTCTACAAAGAGAAGAAGCAGTTGGAAAGTAGATGAAAGAAGGAAAGTAAATCTGTGATTTACTTTCCTCATTATAGCTTATATATATCTCAAGCAATTGAAGATTCAATTGAAGTTTCAAAGGAAATACATGTGCAGAATAGTGCAACTTGATCAAGAGAAGAAGGATCAGCATTGAAGGACATCAAAGAGGTAAGGACAAGCTCTTGGATGCATAAATAGGTCAAGGGTCTAGTTTTGGGTCATGGTACTTGTCATCTGAAATCTATAAGAACAATTTCTCGTGGGTTTTCCTCTCCAAGAGGGTGAGGTTTTTCCCTGGCTCTAGGAGCCTAATTCTTGTGTCTCGTGTATTCTGATAATTGACTTGATGAAAGATTAAATAAGCTAACGAAGAAAAGACATAAGCAATTCAAGTGACCTCACAAGTAATTATCAAGAAGAGAATTTTGAATTAATCTCCAACCCTTCAAATTCTCAACATGCTTTTAGTGAAAAATTCAGAAACTCTTGTAACTTAGAGCAAGACAAGCAATTGTTAGATCTCAAATATCCAAATCAGCAGTAATGTGAAAATTTCTGAATTTACTAAACAAAAATCCTACAACAGTAATCTGATTTACTTCTCCTACTTGTTTTATTAACTTAACAAGTTATTTTCTGAATAATACAAGAAAAACATCAAAGTAAATACACTGCTTCCTACACAAATATACAGATCAAGTACTGAAGAAATGAGCACATTCGACAAAGGACACAAGATTTTTTAGACAAATGTCCCGGAAAAACCCAATGCGGGAAAACCGGTGCAACAACTCTTGAGGGTTTTATTATTATGCAGATTTCTGAATACAAACTAGGGTACAAATAGTGGTTTACCCAACAGAGAAAATCCCAGCAAAAGTACCTCTATCTCTGGAGACAGATGTTATGGCTGATTCAACTCAGAATGAAGAATCCCACAGGTGCCTACGCAGTCCCCAGCAAGCTTTGTGGTGAGACTGCGTCACCCTTCAGTGTGGCTGCGTCACCCTTTTCGATCTGTTGAATATGAGCCCGATTTGGCCCACTGAAATCCCAACGCTGCCCCTCCTGGCTTTGCTTTAGCTCCTTTAGGCCTACGTCACCCCTTTGGGCCTGCGTGAGCCTTTGCGATGGCTCTGCGTGAACCTGGCTGGGTCTGCGTCACCCCTCTAGGCCCGCACTGCCTCTCTGGTGCTGATCTGTCTCTCTGCTATTGTATTCTCGGCCTTGGATCAGAAATCCCACTACTGAACTACCCCTCACTGCACTGCAAGGTCACTCTAAAATTCTCTGCAAACCGCACCCCAGAATTTCGACTTAGCTCAAGTGTTGCTACTTTGTGTGTATTCTCCAACTGACCCCAAGCCTTCCTTTAATACTTTTCCTGTTGAACATTCAACGACCATGATCTAATCTCTAATCAACAGCTAAGATTAGAAAAGACTTGATCCTCGTCACTTAGAACATTCTAACCCACATGTTTATATTACTTCACTTTAATTATTTAATTTCCTTAAGTTAGACTTAGGGTCTCCATTAAAATAAATAATTATTTGAATAAGTTAAGCTCTAGGTGGAATTTCCCCAAATGATTTCTGGGTCTTGGAGATCTCATGTTATCTAGACCCTCCACAAAGTTTTGGAGCTAGAGCACATCCGATGCTACCCAAAAAATCAACACTCCCTCTTAGCGAGGAATGTGGTCTAACAACACTTCAATTCGGAAGCATTACTCTAATCCATGACATCGGTCCCCTGCACTGCTGATGCTCGGCTGCAACCCTTCATCCACTGCGCTGCTGCCTTCTGTACTGCTGCCCATGTCTCTGCCACAGTCACTGCCTCATCTGTACTGCAACCCCCTCTCAAATGCTGCTTCATGCTACCCATAGCACTGCTACTGCTAACTATTGCATTGCAACTCAGTTGCTGAAAAGCAAGCAACTGAAGGACATCATCCAAAATTCTGACAGACAAGTCAGTCTCAATGCATCTTGATACTGAAGCACCCTCTGCTACTAATCTGCGTTGACCCTCTAGAGATTTGCGTTTTTGCTTCTCTGAACTGCATAAGCATTGCCTCTGCGCTGCTGAAATCCCATCAACCTTTGCGTCGTTGCTTCTACGCTGTTGCTGCCTCTGCTCTGCTCTGCTCCAGTCTTCAACATCCTAGCTCTGCCAATGTGCCTCCATAATCCTCCACAAACTGACTCCAGTTGTCCAACTACTGTCATTAAGGACTCCCGTAGCTCGTATGTGATCCAAGAGTGTGGGCACCTCAAGGATCCTGCCCTTTCTATCATTTGTATTTCAATCTACAGATCTATGTCGCCCCACCTCTTCTCTCGAGGCACATGAGCACTCATACCTACATCGTCATCACTCCCTTCATCACCCTTAGCTGCTGCAGCCTCTGAATCAGAATCTTCCTTGCCCTTCTTCTTCTGAGGACAAGATGTGGCAAAATGTCCTAGTTGACCACATTTGAAGCACCTGACATTTGAAAGGTCTTTCTTCTTCTTCCCTCGCTGCCCCTGCTGTCCCTTAGATGTGAGAGCCGCATCTTCCTCCTCTTCTTGATCTTGATTCCTCTGCTACTGTTGCCCGCCTTGGTCATCCTCCTGATCTCTTCTTGTAGAAGTGATGCCTACATGTCTTCCCAATTTGGAAGTGTCACTCTGCCCAAAACGCCTTGGACAAAGGTCTCCCACTCTTCAGACACTGCATTCAGGGCAGTCCTTACCAATAGATCCTCATTAGGAGTGGCCCCCATAGCATCCAGCTAGTCACGAATCACATTCGATCTAATGAGGAAGGGGTCGATTTCCTCTCCCTTATGCATTTGAAATAACCAAAGTTGACTCTCCAGAATCATTCTCCTCTGGACAAAAGTCCCCTGATACAATGAGGTCAACGTCGTCCACATCTCATTTGGTGTGTTCTTTTTTGCAATGTGTGGGACCACATGATCCTTGACCCCATCCAGAATCAAGCGCTTGGCCCTTGCTTGCGCTTCCTCATACTTCTTCAATGGATTAGTGATGCAGGGGCATTTTTCAAAACTTATAAGACCCATGAGTCTTATTTCTCATTTACTAAAGGGAGTGGGTTCCCTTAATCATTTTAATTATTTTCCTAAAGTTTAGTTGAGTTTGAGGAAATTTAAGTTCTAAATTGATTTATGGAGAATATCTCGTGAGTTGTAAAATCTTAGGGATGAGTAAGGAATCCTAAGAATAGTGAGGATTTGAGGTATTTAAACAAAAACCTAATCTAGGATTCTGTTGAATAAAGAGAAGAGCTAAATAAATAATTTAGGAGACAGTGAGAGATTTTTGGATTTGAACTAAATTGGTTCATAAATCCTTTCTTTTATAAATTGTGAGCTTTTGAAGCATTAAAGGAGACAGAGAGGAACGAGAGTGAGATAGATGATAGAAGGAATTTAATTTTAAAGCCTACTTGCTTTGACAGAAAAGAAGAGGAAGGCCATGTAAGGGCATGTCAGGCCAGAATCCTGACTGTAAAAAGGGTTTGATTGTATTTGTATAATTCATGATTAATGAAGATTTGATTGCAGTGTGATTTGTTTTATTCTTCTATGCGTTGTGAAATTTGTGTATGAATAAGGTATATCAAGTCCAAGTGAAGGTCTCTGAATTGAAAATAATGGTGCCATATCATATTAGTTGAGCACATGATCTGAATATTGAATCTCGTTGAGAAACAGAGGAGTCGAGCGGGCTCTAGAGTTAATCCTAGAGGAGGTGTAAAGTTTTGTAGATGTTCTATGCTAGCAGCAATTTCACTTTTCTTTCAGCAATCATACAAGTAGTAAAGCAAAATGCAGATAGAACATATAAGTAGATCTTACAGAAGACAAATCAGAAACAGGAAAAATGTGTGTATTCGTGTCGGCGGTCAACAGGATGCTTCAACCAGCAAAGTCTCCTTTGGTCAGCCAGCCCAGCATGTGTCACAACAACCCTCCAATCTGTAGATGAGTCAACCCAAGTCAACTCTGCAAAAGTCAACGCTGTCCTGAAAAGTCAACGCAGGGGCAGTAAGCTAAAAGTCAACGCAGCAGCAAAACGGTCAACCCTTTGACCTCGATTTTTGTGCCAGGTAGTACGGCCTTCAAAAATCGAACCTTCCACAAGTTTTCAGCTTGTTTGGACCATGCGTTGACCAAAGTCAACGCTGGTCAAACTTTCTACGAAACCCTAGCAGCAGAAAATCGTACTTCAGCTCAGCCGTACGGTCTGTCCTCTCTCTCCTTCACACGTGTGGCTGAAACTCGTCCTTTAGGTAGCTCGTACTATTTGATGAGAGAGGAAGATGTGAGTTGTGATAATGATGAAATGCTCTTCAACTTTTCCTGTATTTATATCCATCATTGGGGCGTGTGACACATCTGCTGGGGGCGTGCAACCTTAAGGCCGACCTGCACATATAATTTATTAAGAATAATAAATTCAAAATATAAGTTCTGCTCATCGGATTTAAGACATATTTTATATGGATTTTACACCTCTCAGAAAGAGGAATCCAACAAAAATATTAGCCTCTTAATCTGAGCATCAGAACATGGAGTTTGGACCTAGTTGTCCAAATTTAACACTCCCTCTCAACTAGGGAGAACTCCATCTATTAGTGCAATCAACATCGCGCGTCATCCCGCCGAAACTTGCTTTGCTGGCTTCTTTATTTCAGAACAGAAGTGGGTCAGTCACAAAGACATCATCCCCCGACTGACATAGTCAGTCCAGAGGTCCCAGACCTCACAAATCTTGATCCCAGATCAAGTGGTTGGACCGTGCCATCCTAGATAGAGAGTACGGCAATCTCCGATGCGTCCATCAGTCTTTGCTAATAGTCTCTAACTTTTCCACACCTCATTGGCCAAATGAGAGGTACTTCCCATGAGCCCTGAACTCAATGGGTAGGATGAATACGGGGCACAGAAAATGAGAGGTGAACCAACTCAAAATCACAACGGTGGGGTCCAAGCACACCACCAAGGTTGGCAAGCCTAGCCTTGTGGTTGCCCATAGCTCCGAGAAGCTCTCCCCAAAGCCCCCCAGAGCTCCCAGAGCTCATCGTCCAACATGACCCACATCATAGGGTCGTTCCACGATACCAAGATTCTCACGGAAGGTTAGGAACTTGACCTTCCCCAGGGGCTTAGTGAGAATATCCGCGACCTGCTCATCAGTTCCTATATGATCGAGCCTTACGGCGCCTCGCTGTACCATATCCCGGATAAAGTGGTACCGATATCAATATGCTTGGACTTGCCGTGGTTACGGTGGATTCTCAACATATTTAATCCCACTGACATCGCTGCAGTATCACAGTGGTATCTAGCACATGTCCAAACAGCTCACTAAAGAGCTTCCGCAAACAAACTGCTTCACAACAGGCCATACTAGCAGCAATGTATTCGGCCTCCGCGGTGCTCAAAGCCACCGACTTCTGCTTCCTGCTCATCCATGAGATCGAAGCAGAAGCAAGATTGAAGCAGCATCCAGATGTGCTTTTACGATCCACCACACTGCCAGCCCAATCGGCATCAGTATATCCACGGAGTATCACACTCCCGGCAGTGTATCTCAGCCCATGGTTTATCGTGCCCCGAAGATATCTCAAAAGATTCTTGGCACCAACCCAGTGAAAATGATGAGGCTCAACCATCTGTTGACTCAAAGTGTTCACCGCAAAACATATGTCCGGACGGGTGTTCACTAAGAACATCAAAGCTCCTATGAGTTGACGATACTCAGTAGGATTGGCCAAGATAGGCTCAAGAATAACAAGCAGACTCAACTTTTAAGTTATTCCACTGTGTCGAGCACCTCGGCATCCACCATTCCAACGCCTGCAGACATTACTATATGTTTTCCTGAGAAAAGAAAATTCCTCCAAGCCGTCAGACTCTCCATGTGCCCAGGAAGAAATACCTCTAGGTCCTTCATCTCGAATTCGGAGGCCAACTCCCTCTTGCATTGATAAATGGGAGGGTCTGCACCTGTCAGAAGGAGATCATCCACATAAAGTACCAGAATGAGAGGCCTGTCCTTTTCAACCTTGAAGTATAGGTTCGGATCAGCATTACTTCGAGTGAAGCCCAGCTTCATCAAGTAACTATCCATCTTTCGTACCAAGCTCTGGGTGCTTGCTTTAACCCATAGAGGGCTTTCTTCAACCTGCAGACATAAGTGTCTCGATCTTGAACTTCAAATCCCAGAGGTTGTTCCACATACACCTCTTCCTTTATTTCACCATGCAGAAAAGCGGTCTTGACATCCATCTGATGAAGATTCCATCCTTGCGTAGCAGCAAGGGCTATGATTGATCGGATGGTGGTATATCGTGCCACAGGTGCAAATATATCGTCATAGTCAATTCCTTCCTTTTGAGAGAAGCCACGGGCAACAAACCTTGCCTTAAACTTTTCAGCACTCCCATCAGATCCATGTTTGATTTGTAGAGCCATTCCGCGGTGACAACAGATTTGTCCTTCGGTCTCGGGACCACATCCCAGACATCATTCTTCATAATAGACTCATATTCTTCATGCATAGCATCCTTCCAGACTTGATGCTTGATGGCTTCCTCAAAAGATCCAGGTTCAGATTGTACAATAGTACTCATGGCAGCTAGATACCCTTGGTATTTACACGGCTTCTTGCTTTCTCGGAATGTCCCTCTTGGGGCAGCATGACCCTCAGCATCTTCGAGGGTGTCCCTGAGCCATGATGGTCTCTTTCCTAGAGAAGGGGAAGGATCAATAGGGTCCATTGGCCCTTCAACATCAGGCATAGTCTCATCCTGGGGTTCTTCCAGATTTCCAGGTCTTCCTTCATGATTTTCTTCAGATCTGAGAAGATCTACAACTTTCTTCAGGGAAGCATCTTCGTCAAAAGTGACATCATGGCTTATCTCTACTTCCCTTTGACCAGGTACATAGACTCTATATGCCTTAGAAGTCTCACTGTAGCCCACAAACATTCCTTTCTTCCCAGTAGCATCCAGCTTACTTCTCTTTTCTTTCGGCACATGAAAATAGACAGGACATCCAAAAATTCTAAAATGTGAGACATCAGGTTTCTTACCAGAGAAAACCTCTTCGGGAGTTTTAGAGTCCAGAGCGGAATGAGGGCATCGGTTTTGAATGTACATAGCAGTATTTGCAGCTTCTCCCCACAGAAACTTTGGTAAGTCTTGTCACATGAAGACAGCACCTGGGCATAAATTTTCCATATTAGTCCTATTTCTTTTGCTGCTCAAAGAACACCATTCTCCGTCGAGTATATAGCAGTAGTTCCCCCTATCGCCAACACAGAAGTCTTTGAACTCATTTGACTCATATTCAGTGCCATTGTCGGTCCTCAAAATCTTGATCTTCTTTCCAGTCATATTTTCCACCAAGGCTTTGAAGGTACGGAACCACATGAAAGCCTCATCCTTCTTCTTCAAGAAGTATATCCAGGTTTTGCGAGAGAAGTCATCAATAAATGTCATATAGTAAGAACATCCCCCCAGGGATGTTACAGGCAACATACCAGAAAGATCAGAATGAACCAGTTGCAATATCTCAGATGTCTTTGTGACACTCGAGGGGAAAGGTCCCCTTGTATGTTTTCCTTCAGCACAGCCCTTACATACACCTTCATGATTATTTCCAAAATCAGGCATCCCTGTCACCACCTTCCTTGCTTCGAGAAGGGCTTTGTAATGAAGGTGTCCAAATCTTCGGTGCCATAGTTCGGTTTGTCGGATAGTATCACAAGTCATAGCTCCCAACGGACTCCCTCCAACCTGGTAGAGTGTACCAACTCTAAAACTAATTGAGATAGCTTCCTTGAAGCTCTTCTTCCACATGAGCACCTTTCCATTAGAGAAAGTTACATTGAATCCTTTGTCTTCCATGGCAGATACAGACACAAGGTTCTTCTTCAATTTGGGTACATAGAGTACATCTTGCAAACGGAGGACTTGTCCTTGGGACAAGTGGAGGGTCACAGTCCCGGTCCCTTTCACAGGATAAGTGGTATTATCCCCAAGGATAATTTCTAGATTAGTATCCCTTTCAACCATGTCAGAAAGTGCTTCCTTGAATCCGGTGATGTGTCTTGAGGCACCACTATCGATTAGCCAGACATCCATAGTGTCGGGCGGAGATGCAGCTGAAAGAGCAGATACTAGAATATATTCATTTCTTTTATCAACAACATTAGACTCCTCATACCTGGTATTTCTGGTCCTTTTAGAAGGTTGATTGTTTCCTCCAAAGTGATCCTTCCTCTTTCCTTTGGATTTGTCATTTCTTCGATTCCCATTCCTTCGGTTGTTGTTGTTATCGTCACTATCGGGAGAATCCTTCTTGAATGGGCATTCTCTAGCATAGTGTCCAGTCCTATGGCATGTGAAACATTTACCCTTCTTCTCTTGAGTCTTAGTCCTTCTTTTGTCCTTAGAACCACCAGTGTTCTTCTTTCGGAAATGAGCACCATAGGCAGCATTTCTTTCATTATCAAATTCCTTCATCCTTGTTTCTTCTTGCATACATCTAGACAGAAGCTCATCAAAGTTAGGAATGGTATTATTGTTGAGAATGGTAGTTGTGAATACTTGCCATTCATATGGAAGTCCTCCAAGTGCGGTGAGAACCATTTCACGATCAGCTATTGTCTCCCCAATAGCTAGCAGATTGTTCCTGGTTTCGGTCAACTTCATAAAGAAAGTTTGAATAGACTCATCTCGGCCCTTCTTCATATTCTTCAACTTGTTCTTGAGGAATAGCACTTGGTTCACATTGTTTACTTGGAACATAAGTATCATTTTGTCATACATCTCCTTGGATGTGCCTAGTTCAGATATGTAGGCTACCAGAGTCTTATTTATGGATTCCCTGATCAGCAGCTTTGCTCTGATTTCTCCCTTCTTATACTTGTTTCTAACAGCAGCAGATGCATTGGATGGAGGTTCTTGAATCCTCCCTGTCACATGATCCAGTAGATCATGATCTTCTAATTTGAGATCTAATATCATCTTCCAGGCATGGAAGTCATCACTTCCAGTCAGCTTGTCATTCTCCCTGAATTCAAGACTAGTGGAACCCATTTCCTTCGATGATGATTGCTATAGATAGAGTTTGTCTTCACCTAAGCTCCGATACCATGTAAAGTTTTGTAGATGTTCTATGTTAGTAGCAATTTCACTTTTCTTTCAGCAATCATACAAGTAGTAAAGCAAAATGCAGATAGAACATATAAGTAGATCTTACAGAAGACAAATCAGAAATAGGAAAAATGTGTGTATTCGTTTCGGCGGTCAACAGGATGCTTCAACCAGCAAAGTCTCTTTTGGTCAGCCAGCCCAGCATGTGTCACAACAACCCTTCAATCAGTAGATGAGTCAACCCAAGTCAACTCTGCAAAAGTCAACGCTGTCCTGAAAAGTCAACGCAAGGGCAGCAAGCTAAAAGTCAACGCAGCAGCAAAACGGTCAACCCTTTGACCTCGATTTTTGTGCCAGGTAGTACGGCCTTCATAAATCGAACCATCCACAAGTTTTCAGCTTGTTTGGACCAAGCGTTGACCAAAGTCAACGCTGGTCAAAGTTTCTGCGAAACCCTAGCAGCAGAAAATCCGTACTTCAGCTCAGTCGTACAATTTGTCCTCTTCGTCCTTCACACGTGTGGCTGAAACTTGTCTTTAGGTAGCTCGTACTATTTGATGAGAAGAGAAGATGATGAGTTGTGTTGATGATAAAATGCTCTTCAACTTTTCCTGTATTTATATCAATCATGAGGGTGTGTGACACATCTGTTGGGCATGTGAGCCTACATTACAAAACTGGCCGACCTTGCACATATAATTTATTAAAAATAATAAATTCAAAATATAAGTTCTGCTCATCGGATTAAGACATATTTTATATGGATTTTACATCTCTCAGAAAGAGGAATCCAACAAAAATATTAGCTTTTTAATCTGAGCATCAGAACATGGAGTTTGGACCTAGTTGTCCAAATTTAACAGGAGGGTCTTCACACTTGGAGACTTTGATTGACGAGATAACCCTGAGCGTGAATAGGGTTATGGTTGGAGATCAACGTATTCTAATTGGGGCAGATCATGATCATTGATCACTGAAAGGATCGATGATTTTATCAGGGAACATATCAAGCCAAGCGGAACTAGTGTGTGTTTATACGAAACCCTCACTCCCAGGAGAAAAACAGGAGCCATCAGATGATGTGAGTGAACGAATGAGATCGTGGTTGAATAGTCAATTGAGAATCGTCGGATGATCCAGGTAGATTGACCATGGAACTTTAATCTGGAGCGGAAAACGGATTATGGAACCATGAGCAAATGGTAAGTGGAACTGTGAAGTGGTTTTGAAAACCACCAAAGGCCTTATCGCACCGCTTTTGGAGGTCAAGCGGTAATCATCGGGTCGAACGCGATACAGTGGAGGAAGCGACACGTGGATGTCCAAAACCATTTTTATCGCGTGGTTATTGTTCATGCAAGTTGTTAAGGGTTGGAATGCGAACATCGTCGGATCAAGAATCGTAATGCGTCAATCATCAGATTTGATGAATGGTGGAAGGTGAGTTGATAAGTGTGGGCCCGAATGTATATTTGTAATATTCCCAATTAGCGACAGCTAATTGGAAATATTAATTTTGATCAATTTTGCCTTCTATAGTTAAAATATAAATAAAAGTGAGTAAGAGGGGCATATAACTCACTTTAGAATAAACTGCACTCCCTAAGGTTACCTAGTAGCATCAACGTTGTGACTTAAGTGGGCCAAGGGGGGGACCAAGTGACCACGTGAAAGGGGGACCCACATGGACTGCGTGAGCATGGCCAACACAGTTGAGTTGGCAACGTGGGCCAAATGGAGGCAACGTAGGAGATGGTGGGGCCTAGGGTTGAGAGAGGCCATCGTTATAAAAAGGAGGAGAGCCTCCTCATTTCCTCATTCGAGTTTATGCATATTGAGTTGGTCACTTCGACTTAGAGCACGCTGGTTGTTTAGCTTGTTTGTAGCACTGTTTAGTGCATCGGGTGTCTCTATTCGGAGATCCCACCCTCAGCCCCGGGAGACTTTGAGTGCTTGCTCGGGTGAGGTTGATTCATCAGTATTTTGTAGGAGGATTGGTGTTGGCATTTCGTGGGAGGAGCAGAGCCATAAAGATTGCGCAGTCTTGAGAGGGAAGACGCAGTCCATCTTGAGGGAGCTCCGGTGTGGCATTCTTTCGGAGGACTTTGGTCAGGAGATTGAGCAAGGGGCCAACCCTTGCCTATTGGAGACTTTTGGTTGAGCGGGAGGCCATATTTTGGAGGATTTCATTTAGTCTCAGCGTGGCCCTTGGGAGGAAAGTGTAGATCCTCAAGGGAGGTATTTTCGGAGGTCATCCATTCCAGAAACGCTCTCTAGGCTTTTCTGGGTATTGTGAGTAGAGGCGGATTCCAGAGTTTCAGCTCATTCCGAGTAGGGGAGCAGCCCCAACTACTCATTTTGTTCCAGCAGTAGCAACAACACGGCAATTTTCCAGCAGCTTGGACGCAGAGCATAGAGCAGCCATTCCTTGATCTTCTGAGAGTATTCCTACACTTGCCTGGTGCAAGTCGAGGTGCCATCACTCTGATCACCTCTTGTACTCATTTCTATTTCTCAGTATAATAAAATGGCTCAGTATTCTCTCTATTTCATGTATATCTGCTTCATGTTCAGTTTATAGCATTTTGTATCTTGTTGTATGCTTTGTATTACTGGTTATTCCCCTTTCGGGATATTATAGTGGTATCAGAGCTCATAGACCTGGCTCAGCCTGTGGAGCAAGTTGTCTATGACACCGGGAGAGAAGCCGTACATTTTCTACAGGGGTAGGAAGTACCGTGACAGAGAACGTAGGTTGCAAATCACCTACGGGGAGGGTGACTGCATTCCAGTAGTGGACGCAGAACAGGTTCCAGTAGTGGACACAGAGCAGGAAGTACCGATGGCTGATGATAGTGATGCAAAGAAGTTTGGGGAAGCGCTCCTCAAGTCAGTCCAGGATCTGTCGAGGCAGATTGAGGTGATGGGACAGAGATTCATTGTTGTGGAGGCTAGACAGCGTGAAACCCCAAGGGGTTTCCAGATTGGTGAGGGATCGGGCACATCCCACCATTTGCAGGAGCACGATGCCACTCAGCACATGGCATCACATGCCCCCACACGTTCCAGTATGCCCACATTTCTGGGTGCAGACACTGGGGCAGGAGCATAGCAGGAGCCAAAGCATGGCCACATGGGTGATTATTTTGCTGAGTATCAGGCGTATGGGCAGGAGTTCAGGGATGCCCTTCCATTCAAAGATTTTGTTAAGCTCCAGCGGGACAACAGACCCCGCGACCATCACAGAGGGCACCGACATTATCATGAGGGAGACACTCAGCGTACAGTGAGCAGGTTCCATTTGCCCACGTTTGATGGTTCATCAAATAGTTCGGCAAAGGCTTGGGTAGAGAAGCTGGACATATACTTCCAGCTCAACCAGATGGCAGAGATGGAGGCCATCAAGGTGGCAACACTGCATCTAGATGGAGAGGCCCAGGATTGGTGGTTCCATGGGATGGTTACACTCGGATATTCGACAGTGACTACATATGCCGAGTTCACCCGGAGATTGATAGAGAGGTTTGATAGGAGAGATCCGGAGGAGCATTTCGTTGAGCTGACGAGGCTCAAGCAGACCGGGAGCTCAGATACTTATATCTCAGATTTCCTGAGACTGTCAGTGATGGTGCCAGATCTATCCGCGGCACGGATGATCTACATGTTCATTGAGGGGTTAGCAGAGCCACTTCGGGGTTTGGTCAGATCCACTAGGCCAACCACACTCCACGACGCAGTTGGCAGGACCCGGGATTTACAGGACGCCTTACCCAGGACCAAGATGCCTTACCCACAGAGACAGGCTTTCCAGCCTAAGGGGAAGGACGTGAGGATTCCACCTCCAAAGGGGAATCCGGGTACAGGCCAGTTGGACGATGATGCCAGGAGGGAGTTGAAGAAGAAGAGGCTGTGTTTTACATGTCAGGAGCCGTGGGCACCAGGACATAGATGTGCTGCTGGCAAAGCACACTTTATTGAGGTCTTCTCCGAGAGAAGCGGAGAAGAGGATGAGTATGATGATGTGGAGGTAGGAGGCAGCCATGCAGCGCAGGACCATTTGCCACCTCCACCACCAGGAGCAGGAGGTGCAGCCTTTGCACCCACAGCGGGGACCCTTGCAGCATTGCAGGGAGTACCCAAGTATCTGACGCTGCGTGTCCAAGGACAGTACGAGGGTAGCGAGTTTCAGTACTGGTGGACAGTGGGGCAACCCACAACTTCATCGATGCACAGATGGTTGAGTGGAGAGGCATACCGACAGAGAGTTTCGATGGATTTTCAGTGTTGGTCGCAGGAGATCAGACGATGCAGTGTGCCAGATATGTTCCAGAGCTGGCTGTGACGATGGGTACCTACATAGTGACTGACCACTTTTTCGTGGTTAACATACCAGATACCAATGTGGTATTGTGTGTACAGTGGCTGATTACTCTAGGGAAGGTCACCACCGATTGGGAGGCCTTGGAGATGGAGTGGGATGATAAGAAGACCGGGAAGCATGAGAAGATACGGGGGATGCACACTTACCCACCCCAGACTGTTTCAGCTCACCGGATGGAGGCAGAATTCCGGAAGGGAGACATAGAGTGGGTAGTAGAGCTGCGTGCATCAGAGGAAGGGACTACCGGGCAGACAGTTCATCCTGAGATACAGACCATCCTTGATAGGTATGCCACGGTGTTTGGAGAGATACCGCCAGGACAGCCACCAGATCGGGGATTTGAGCATACTATTGAGCTAGAGCAGGGCATTCAGGCCGTTATTACCACACCCTATAGGCACCCCAAGGCCTATCGGGACGAGATTGAGCGGGCTATCCGTGAGCTATTGGCTCTTGGACACATACGGCCTAGCACCAGTCCTTTCGCTTCTTCATTAGTGTTGGTGAAGAAGAAGGACGACACATTGCGGATGTGCATTGATTACAGGGCTTTGAACAAGAAAACCATGAAGAACAGGTACCCCATACTGCAGATTGATGAGCTGATGGATGAGTTGAGAGGAGCACAGTTCTTCTCAAAGATTGATTTGAGATCCGGGTACCACCAGATTCACGTGAGGGAACAAGACATTCCCAAGACCGCTTTCAGATGCCATTATGGCCATTTTGAGTTCTTGGTGATGCCTTTCGGGCTAACCAACGCACCAGCCACATTCCAGTCGTGCATGAACCAGATCTTCCCCAGTCACCTAAGGAAGTTTGTGCTGGTTTTCTTTGATGATATATTGATATACAACAGGACATGGGAGGAGCATCTCCAGCACATAGAGGCAGTGTTGCGTGTTTTTGGAGGAGCAGCAATTTTATGCTAAGCTCTCCAAGTGCGAATTTGGACTAACAGAGATGCTATACTTGGGACACATTATAGGGGTGGACAGAGTGAGGGTTTAGAGGAGAAGATCAGGGCCATCAGAGATTGGCCAGAGCCGAGAAACGTGACAGAACTTTGAGGGTTTGTAGGTATCTGCACCTACTACAGGAAGTTCGTCAAGAGTTTCTCTCAGCTTGCTGCACCCCTGACAGATTTGAGGAAGAAGGGGGCATTCAGTTGGTCAGATACAGCGCAGCGGGCTTTTGACAGGCTCAAGGAGGTGATGAGCAGCTGCCCAGTACTTGCATTTCCGGATTTCACGCAGCCGTTTGTTCTGGAGTGTGATGCATTGGGAGAAGGGATCGGTGCAGTATTGATGCAGGGAGGTCACCCGATAGCTTTTGAGAGCTGGAAGCTCCTTCCACATGAGTGGTTATCTGCCATATATGACAAGGAGATGTTGGCCATCATGCATGCCTTGGCCAAATTCCGGCAGTACCTGGTAGGTAACAGGTTCAGGGTGATGGATGACATTGAGTATGTCAAAGGGTGAACAATGTGGTGGCTGATACACTTTCACGCAGACTAGCCGCGTTGTCTCTGATGTGTTTGGATGCAAATTGGAGGGCTCGATTTTTGGTGGAGTACTCCAAGGACAGGTTTGCTTGCGAGGTTCTGGATGGACAAGTGACAGATGATAGATACAGGGTGATGGATGAGATCATCTACTACAGGGACAGAATCTTCTTGACTGAGGGCTCTCAGCTCAAGAAGAAGATACTACAGGCTTCTCATGATTCACCATTGGCTAGTCACCAGGGGTTTACCAAAACCTACAGGGCCATCAGAGAGAGATTCTCATGGAAGGGCCTCAAGGAGGACGTACTCCAGCATGTCAGGGAGTGTGAAGTTTGTCAGCGCAACAAGGGGGAGATGAACCATCCAGCAGGGTTGTTGCAGCCTCTTCCCATTCCAGGGGGGAAATGGGAGAGTATTTCGATGGACTTCATCACAGGGTTGCCCACGGTGCAGGGCAAGGATTGTATATTTGTCGTCGTTGATCAACTGACAAAATATGCACACTTTGTTGCCATATCCGCGCACTATACAGCAACACAGGTGGCGGAGCTGTTCTTCCGGGATATCTTCAGGTTACATGGCCTTCTCAAGACCATTGTCAGTGACAGGGACAGCCGTTTCATGGGCAGATTTTGGCAGGAGCTTTTCCGGTTGGTGGGGACAGAGTTGACACCGAGCACCAGCTATCAGCCACAGACAGATGGGCAGACGGAGATAGTTAACAAGTGGTTGGAGGGCTACTTGCGTAACTATGTCAGTGGGTAGAAGAGAGCATGGCTGAAGTGGCTGCACCTAGGAGAGTACTGCTACAACAACACACATCACATGTCTATCGGTATGTCTCCGTTCTATGCATTATATGGTTATCATGCTCTATCTTTCGTTGATGTGATGTTTGGTGCCAGCAAGGCTCTGAGAGCCAAGGATTGGTCCAAGAGAGTCAGGACATCCTTCGAGCTCTCAAGGATAACATGGCTACAACACAGAATCAACAGAAGCTGTATGCCGATAAGGGTCGGGTGGAGAGACAGTTTGAGGTAGGGGACTTGGTCTACCTACGCTTGCAGCCATACCGACAGTCGACTCTGAAGCAAAAGGGGGCTGAAAAGCTCAAGCCCCGCTTTTATGGACCATACAGGGTGATACGCAGGGTTGGACAGGTTGCCTATGAGTTGGAACTGCCCCAAGGCAACAAGATTCATAACATTTTCCATGTGTCATGCCTGAAGAAGGCTTTGGGACAACAGGTGACAGTGACAGAGGAGCTTCCGCCTACAGATGATGAGGGGCATTTGGTGCTACAGCCGGAGGCCATCATTGATGTCAGAGAGAGACAGCTGTGGAGCAGGACAGTCCGGGAGTTCTTGGTGAGGTGGAAGAATTTGCTGGATGAGGATGCCACTTGGGAGAGTGAGAAGATCTTGCAGCATCCATCACTACAATTGCTTGGGGACAAGCAACATTTTGCCGGGGGAGACTGTAATATTCCCAATTAGTGATAGCTAATTGGAAATATTAATTTTGATCAATTTTGCCTTCTATAGTTAAAATAAAAATAAAATATGTAAGAGGGGGATATAACTCACTTTAGAATAAGGTGCACACCCTAAGGTTACCTAGTAGCATCAACGTTGTGACTTAAGTGGGCCAAGGGGGGGGGCCAAGTGACCACGTGAAAGGGGAACCCACATGGACTGCATGAGCATGGCCAGCGCAGTTGAGTTGGCAACGTGGGCCAAATGGAGGCAACGTAGGAGATGGTGGGGCCTAGGGTCCAGAGAGGCCATCGTTATAAAAAGGAGAGCCTCCTCGTTTCCTCATTCGAGTTTATGCATATTGAGCTGGTCACTTCGACTTAGAGCACGCTGGCTATTTAGCTTGTCTGCAGCACTATTTAGTGCATCGGGTGTCTCCATTCGGAGATCCCACCCTCAGCCCTGGGAGATTTCGAGTGTTTGCTCGGGTGAGGTTGATTCATTAGTATTTTGCAGGAGGATTGGTGTTGGCATTTTGTGGGAGGAGCAAAGCCATAGAGACTGCGCAGTCTTGAGAGGGAAGACGCAGTCCATCTTGAGGGAGCTCCGGTGTGGCATTCTTTCGGAGGATTTTGGTCAGGAGATTGAGCAAGGGGCCAACCCTTGCCTATTGGAGACTTTTGGTTGAGCGGGAGGCCATATTTTGGAGGATTTCATTCAGTCTCAGCGTGGCCCTTGGGAGGAAAGCGTAGATCCTCAAGGGAGGTATTTTCGGAGGTCATCCATTCCAGAAACGCTCTCTGGGCTTTTCTGGGTATTGTGAGTAGAGGCAGATTCCAGAGTTTCAGCTCATTCCGAGTAGGGGAGCAGCCCCAACTACTCATTTTGTTCTAGTAGTAGCAGCAGCACGACAGTTTTCCAGCAGCTTGGACGCAGAGCATAGAGTAGCCATTTCTTGATCTTCTGAGAGTATTCCTACACTTGCCTGGTGCAAGTCGAGGTGCGATCACTCTGATCACCTCTTGTACTCATTTCTATTTCTCAGTATAATAAAATGGCTCAAAATTCTCTCTATTTCATGTGTATCTGCTTCATGTTCAGCTTATAGCATTTTGTATCTTGTTGTATGCTTTGTATTACTGGTTATTCCCCTTTCGGGATATTACAATATTAATGTTTATTGGCATTCGAATTGGTAAGCGTATATGATGGTTGGTAAGTTGTGGGGCCAATAAAATATTATGTTGATACATTTGGGTTTTAACCCAAAGTATGAAGTGTTAAAACTTGGTCCGGATATTATTATTATGATGGTGAATTGGGTTTTACCCAAAGTCAACTTATGAATCAATGAAACATCTGCATGGGCTCAAATATATGGTGGATTGGTAAATGTGGGCCAAAAGTCTATATTATTATTATGTTGATGTTTCGAGGTTTTAACCAAAGACGAGATTTTGAATCAAATGAAATATTAAGTGAGGAGCTCAAACATAATGTATGTTGATACCTTTGATAAAGTTTATCAAAGCCGAAAGTATAGAAATGCATTTACGTAAGGTGAGTTGGTATGCTGTGGGCCATTAAATTTTGGGTTTTATTGCAAACTCGAATATTGATTTGAATTTTCCATAAAGTGGGTTTATTCTATGGTTTTAACCATAGATTGAGAAGGGAGCTTCCGCGTTAGAATTTGCCCAGTTTGAGAATTATTTTGGTTTATAAATGAACCATGCATTTTTATATGGATGATGTGGGTTTTGCAGCCTTTGGCTGCATCAATCAGCGTCAACAGGAACAACTACAACCTTCTCGGCATGATCTTTGATGAGATATTTATCTAGAATTGATAGGATTCTGGCCTTCTAGATGACGAAGTTGGATGTTCCATCCAACCTGTCCTGATCCCTCAATCTATGTGCAGTCATCTCTGCTCAAAAGATGTCGAAGCGGATACTCTTCTTCCTTCTTCTACTGTTGCCCTTAGCAAAAGACTCGGATCTGGGTCTCTTGGCGCTAGAAACCCTCTAGAGAAAATGCTCCCTCTGACAAGTGATTTCCTTCCCAGAAATCCTCCACGAACTGGTATCGAATCAACCCTCTCCAATCACTCTGCTGATCATATCTCAGACTTCTTGGTGAGAAAGTCTGTTGAGGAACTGCTTCCCCTTACTTTGTCACACCCTGCTAGATAACCAATGCCCAAATGGCCAAAATTTAGGAAAATTCAAATTTTGAAATTTTGAGTTATTTTAACCAATTTAAAGGTGATTTTAGGGCTTATATATCACTAGTATAAATAGAAAATTACAACAGTAATAAAACAATGAAAATTAGGGTTTAGAGAGCAAACCAAGAGGCCTTGGGGCCTTGTAGATGGCTAGGAAGACTTCCAATGAAGATGACTAGTTGAAAACACAATGTTAACCCCAAAATCGTTGCAAAACAAATTGTTAGAAATACAATGCCAATCCCTTGAAGAAACCCTTGTTTGTAACGAGATCTAGCCCTTGTAGGGCTTATGGCCTTTTTAATGCTTGCAAAATAGGTCCCAAACACTAGCTTTTTAAGTTGGGTAAGGGCTAGGGTCTTCAGAAAATGGGTTTCTTCCCCGATTTGAAAATAAGCAACCTGCAAAAAAAGTCTGAAAACCTTAGACGTCTAGGGTTTTTGAGGTATCCAATGCCAATTTCTTCCTCAATCCTCAAACAAATTTAGAATAGAAACCCAAATATCCAATATAAAAAATAAATTTAAATTTCAAAACCCCAAATACTATACAAAATCTTAAAACCCCAAAACCCAAATTAACAAAATAATTTACAAATTAAATCTACGAAATTATTTACAAAAATTACGAATATACAAGGGTTTTGAAACAATATTTTTGGAAAATAATTTTTTTATGGCTATTTTCTTTGATAAATGGCTAAAAACACATTAGAAACCCCAATGTACACTATAGCCATAGTGAAGATTTAATCCACCATAAAAATATTTGGGATCCAAGCAACAATGATTCTTGCCCAAGTTTTTGAACTTGGAGACCAAAGACTGAAGTACCTGCAAACACTGTATTTATCACAAAAAATAATCTGTTAATCACATGGAGAATCAAACCACCTAAGATTAGCCCAATACTATCAATAGCATGATTTCATCTCCATCTAATGTAAAACATATCTTACCAATATTTAGCACAACCTAGGAATGCCTGTAGTCAATACATTACACAAAACAATAAGCATGAACACCTTGAATTTCACCCCAAATTATTTATTATGATAGAAAAAATAGTTCCTAGCGGGACAATAACGTTACAAAGATGCTTCAACAACAATTTTCTAGCCAGAGATCAAGATGCTAGAGACTCAAATGACTCTCTAATTTATAGATAAATCCTTCAAGTAGAAAAATAATGGCTAGTTTCTTTGATCCTTGTCAAAATAATCTTGGGCATTGATAAACACTTCAAGATCTTTTAAACTTGGCCCTTGATTTTTTATTTTTAAGGAATTTTCGAATTTATCATTTAATTCCATTTTTATTAGCTCAAAATTAATTATTTTGATCCAATTTCCAAAAACATTTGATTTTGACTTAACCACCAAGGTCCAAGGGTCCAAATTTTCTTGAAATATACAATATTCCTTTGGTGGATGACCTTTAAAAATTGATTCTTTTAAGACCCCCAAATTTTTCCACTTGGAGGATTAATTTTCCCAAGACAACTTAATTTGAATTTAATTGATTAATTTTTTGGCTTAGGATTTAATTTAATTTTGCCAGAAAAATTAATTAATTTACACATGAGGGGATTTAATAATTTTCCACCCTTTAATACATAAGATTTTTACATTTACAACCTTCAAAGGGGTAATACACATTTGGCTTAGACCCTCAACTCTCAAGACACATAACCCATCTGCGACACAATATGATCTAGTAGACCAAGTGATTTGTAATAAAATAATTAAGCCAACTCGCTTAAATTATTTCCAAATCACTTTTAAATTAGAATTGACTAAAAACACTAGCACTCACCTAAGACTTCGACAATTAATTTCACCCTAGTTTTGGGGTTTAAGCTGGAGGGAAAAAACTCTTCTGATTAATTGTGTTTAGAAACACAGGTAATCAGTGAGGTTAAAAAACCTCCTAGGGTGAAATTCATCACTAGAATCACATACCTACCTAGGTTGTTACATAAATAAACGGTCGTACTAGAATCATTTACATTATAACTTGTAGAATGGGTTTACAATGACATGTACACTGCCGATAAATGATTCGATCCCATTGAAAAAATTTGGCATTTCCGCTTCCTTGGAACTTTGACAAATTGAGAGCAACATTACTCAAAGAAGATGATATCACAAGATTGTTACAAGATCACAACGTTGTTAAATCATGAAACAAAATAATGCTCTTATTCAATTGGCAACAAATTCCTTATGTTACTTATCAATTGGAAGCAATAAGTCACAGAAGTATTCTCATTACTTTACAAGAGCATTAGCAATTAAGTGATATCAATAGCATTAACTTTCACAATGAACCAATACAATGCCAATATCAAGTTAATTATCAAGTTAATTAGAGCACAATCTTCTTGAGATGCGATTACTAACTGTGACTTCTAGAAGTAAAATGCATGATGGAAATGCCAAAAATTCAAGAGGGTGAAATGATGCAAGATGAACATTGATATTTTATGTTATCAATCAACCCAACACAATACACCAAAGAACTATAAGAGCAGTCCACTTAACTTTTGCAAATGAGGACAAAATGCAAGATAGGAAAACCTCAAGCTATGGAAATGAATTCTTGTGACTTTGGAGCACTTATTACAACATTTCCTTCTGTAGCATGTATATCAGACTCAGAAAATTATATATCAGACCTCCCAAACACTATAGCAATTTATAATACAAGGGAACAAATATTGATTTATCAATTTAGATTAAATGTGCAATGATTAGGGGCTTATTCCGAAGTGTTTTAGAGATTATTTAGGGTTTTTAAATCAGATTTATGCCACTGTAAGTGTGATGCTTCAGATCTGATTGCAAAACAACGAGGAGAAAGAGGGAAGAAGAGCCAAACCCTTAGGCCCATAGGCCTAGTTTGATGACTAGTTGACTTTCCAATGGACTAGAACTTCTTCAAACTCCTGCAACACAACTTGTTAGCTTGTAATTAAATGGATCAACCTTCTTACGACTGGAACAAGGGCCTTTATGGCTGGTTGATGGCTTGTTGAGCTACTTTAGGCCTTGAAATTCTTGTAAAAGAAGCTGGCAAGTCTGCAAAACAAATAGTTAGCAAGAAAAACCCAATATTTATGGCTCAAATGATAGAAATCAATTATAAATAATTTCCCAACTTACCCAAGGCTTGCAACCACAAAGAATTAGTGTCAAATTAAATGCCAAACCCAACAACTAGGCCCAAAATGAAGTGCGATGGAAGGAAAGGGCCCAATGAGACCCGTGGCTGGCCTCCTAGGCTTATGACCTAGGGCAGAAAGGGCTCTAAGGCCTGTGATTGCCTAAGGAAAGCCTCCTAGAGGCTGCGAAAAGGGAAGAGGAGGCCTCTAAGTCCTACAGTTGCCTAAGGAAAGCCTCCTAGAGGCTGCGACAAGGGAAGAGGAGGCCTCTAAGGCTTGCCAGAAGCCCAATTAGGGCTGTGGCTTGATGGGAATATGCCCTAAGGCCTGCGGCCAAGGTCCAAAGCGCTGCCGCTTAGGGAAAAAAGTCCACGGAGGGCTTGTAGCTAGGCCAACAATGCTCCTAGAGCCTATGACTAAGGGAAAAAAGCCCTTGGGCTTGCGACTATCCTAAAATGGAATCAAACGCCTACAAACCCTTAAAAGGGTGATGAATCATGAAACCCTCCTTCAAGAGATGCGACCTCCTTTCTTCAATTGGACGTTGTGTTGCTGGGAGATGGAAAGGCTAGATTTTACCCTCTAGGGCACAGATCAACCTTTTGCTCTTGAATGAATTTCCCACAAATTAAAATTAATTGCTGCTTCAAACGCTTGTGCTATCACCTGCAGAAATGAAAAAATAGAGAGCCCAAATACCCAATATATACAAAAATCTCAAATTTCAAATCCCAAAACCTCAAATGCTATACACAATTTAAAATGTGTTAGAATTAAAATACAAGGGTTGGAAAATTAATTTACAAATATTTACTCTAGTTACAAAATAAAATTTTCCCTTATTAGCATGTAAATTTCATTATAGCAAAAGAGAAAGATTATATTTCTTTTGAGAGATTTTAAAATGAATGATGTATTTTAATGAATCACCGACCAAAACCCTTCTGCAAAGCACCTTGCAAAATGAAAGCTCAGAATCCAAACACAGTCGATTCTACCCCACCATCTGTGAACTTGGAGAACAAGGGCTAGCATACCTGTAGATTTCTATTCAAACTTAAAAGATGAATTTTTAGATCATAAGAGATCTAGATCTACGGGTGTATATCTAAACCCAACACCTAAGGCAAGATACCTGGACCAATATATGTTCCGTCTTGTAGCAAATAAAATAACAATTGATGAAGCACATATAAAATAGAGCATGAAAAATTACTAGCACAAACCACAGTTCAACATATAGAAGAACACAATGAATCGAAACCCCAAAGTCTTTCTATTATGAGAAATACAATTCCAACAGAGCAAGGTTCAGTACATGTGTTACAGATTACATCATCCAAATATGAAATGAGGAGCTTGATAGCTTCCTTGTATAGAAAATGAGAGAAGAAAACCCATCAAAGTGGAAATAATGGCTAGTTGGCTTGATCCTCATCAAAATAATTTCATCCATTGATCTTCCTATGAAAATAACATGATCTCCACCATTAATTTTTTTATTTTGACGAAAAATTTGAATTTCTCTAAAAGCCCTTTTTTTATTAATCCAAAAAATTATATTATGGACTAATATCCTCAAAAATTCACTTTGACTTAACTACTAAGGTCCAAGGAGTTAAATTTTCTTAAAAAATCCATTTTTCCCTTGGAGGACCTCCAAAAATTAATTTTTTTTTGACCCACAATTTTTTTATTATTTTCCACTTGGAGAGAATTTAATTTTTCTAAAATTAATTAATTTTCCAACTTGGGATTTTTATTTAATTTTGACAGAAAAATTAATTAATTGACTCTAAAGGGGATTAATTATTCTTTCCACCCTCATTTTAGCCATGGTGTCCAACTATGAGTAACTATGCATTAAAATATTTTTACATCAATATATTACAAATTATTTCAACCATCAGAAGGGGAAATACACATTTAGAGATAGACCCTCAAGACACTATCCAATTCTCTAACACAATATGATCTAGTATGAAACAAAGTGTGTCTATAATAAAATATTTTAGCCATGGTGTCTAAATAACCATGCACTAAAATATTCCTAAATACACTTTTACATTGACTCTTAAAAACACTAGGACTCACCTAAGACCTCATCAAAGAATTCCACCCTAACTTTGGGTTATAATTGGGAGAAAAAATTTGCCGATTATCCATGTTTACAAACACGCATAATTCGGGGAGGTTAAAAAACTCCCTTAGATGAAACCCTTTGAGAAGAATTATAGGTTTACCTAGGTGTTATTACATGGCTTAATGGTCATACTAGAATATTTACAATAATCTTTGTAGAAATTGGGTTTACAATAATGGAACTGGAAGCTGAATGATGATAATGATCCTTGAAAAATATTTTTTCTACTTTTCCCTCTACTTCTTTGACTGTTGGCAAAGTGTGGTCGACACTCCCTAGGTCGGAGTGGCTAATAGACAACCCTATTAGGTGTTTCCAGCCTCTAAAGGGAAGTAACATTTCCTCAGTCCACCCTTCAGTTGATAGGTGTTAGTAAATAATAATGATGGTAACAAAGGGAATAAGACTTCAAGGCCAAGTGCCATTGTCAAAGGATTCGTCTGATAGGGGTATCCACATCCTAAGTGTATAGATGTGAGAAGGGAGCATTCATGGATGGGTGAGTTAGCAACCCGACCTTTGTTTTTCCACCCCTCTTGTGTGCTTTACACTTTTTCTTGATATTTATTTGTATTGCTGCTCATAGCTAATGGGTTAGAGCTTGTTTTGAATAATATAGCAGTTGTATTACCCCTTTTGATGAGTCAGTTCATCGCTCATCAGGGTTGGGACATGCAAGGGTTCCTTCTTTTGATGAAATGGAGCAACTTGTGCTCAAGAACTGTGTGATGGCCATATGAGTGAGGTAGAGTTCATGCAAGCCTTTTGCCCACATGCTAATTTTTATGTCCCTAACGATATTTTGGCCATGATAGGCTCTTTTTGTTTTTTTTAGCTGCATCAACCTCCTAGGGCAAAGTTTCCAGGACCTACCCAGGTATGTGGACATATGGGTTCCAAATCCCAAAGAACTCATGACATGTTGAACCCTAAGAATGGAGGTGGGATATGGGTATTGCAATGTAAGATGGAAAGTGTTAAGTATGATATAGAGGAAAATGGAAATACATTATCTCAATCAGGGTTTCCCAAGTAGTGCCCCTCCTATATCCATTGGGGCATTAAGGGAGATCCCACTAGACTAGGATCGAAGATTAATCCCCCATTTAAGGTGAGAGAACAAGATCATGGTCAAAGCACATCCTTCTTCCAGATCATCCCTTAGTCCATACCAAATGCCCAAGAACAAACAAGCGTAAGCATTCAATTGCAAAATGACCAAAGTACCTTTTGAGTGGAAGCCCGCCTCCATCCACGTGTTCATGCTGGATGGGTGAAAAGCAAATCGCTGATACAAGTGGTCGCTGTCAGGGGCTACTGGCTTCATGGATGATTAGCTGGCTGTGAAGAATAGGAGAAAATTTTTCTCCTACAGTGTTACCCATTTTGGTGGGTAACAAAGACCATGCAAAATCAATAAGTTCCTTCGATTGTCAAACAACTACTAGAGTCTTAACAACTCCAATGTTTCCTTCTATTGTTTATAAAGATCATAAACGAGAAATGGTTGTATAGAATAATTTTGTTGAATTCAGATTTGAAGGAAATGAAAGATAGAAACATTTCTTTGTTTTGAAGAATAATTTTAATTGAACTCTTAAAAAACTATTGGTGACAAGTATTCATATATTTAATTTTATTGATAACAAATTTATCTTTGGATTTAAACTCTTAATGCTACAAATGTATGTTTTATTGTTTAATTGCAGGAACATCAGACACACAACTTGGAACAATTGTTTTTATACATGGAGCACCAACTCAATCCTATAGTTATCGAGTTGTGATGGCTCAGGTCTTGTCTTTTCTATTTCAATTATTTTTCCACATTCTCTGTCTTTGTTGTTGCATTAAAGTTAACACTATCAAATTTTTGTATCAGTGTCACCTAGACAAATTCTTTCTGGTATTAACATATTGCCATTCTACCTACAACACCCGATCATGCATTTAAAATAATTAATTGATCACACACACACACACACACACATATTTCCTATAGTTATCGAGTTGTGATGGCTTAGGTCTTGTTTTTTCTACTTCAATTATTTGTCCACATTCTCTCTTTCTTTGTTATTGCATTAAGTTAAGACTATCAAATTTTTGTGTCAGTGTCAGCGAGACAAATTCTTTCTGGTCTTAACATATTGCCATTCTGCCTACAACACCCCATCATTCATCCAAAATAATTAATTGATCTCTCTCTCTCTCTCTCTCTCTCACACACACACACACACACATTTCCAGGGAAAACACACACACACACACACACACATATTTCCAGGGAAAACCTTTTACAATTTACTCGCTTCCTCGAAATACCAGGATGGAGGGCAGCTCAACCACTAGCCGCAACAATGGCTAGTAACCCTGAGACACAACTGAATTTGAACCCATGATCTATGGCCTCCCCATCGAAGACATACCTTTGGTGGATGGTTCAACCGATTGAGCTACCTCATGGGGCTGCAATTGATCATATATGTGTGTGCGTGTGTGTGTCATTGGATAAATCATGTTGATAGACAACAATGGTGCTTGGTACAGCAAAAACTAGCACAAAAATCCTGAGCACATTTGTGTAACCCATGAAGGTTGACCACTATCATATTGGCAGAGCTCTTCGTCTCACTTTAGGCTAGCTCTTCTCTAGCACAAGGGGGGTATCCCAAAAGTAGGATTCTCAAGGCTATAGAGTGGGGGCTTAAGGTGAAAATGAAGATAAGCCTTGATAAAACAAAGGTTGTTGTAGTATAGTGTAATATTTTGAAATGGAATTGGACATTAGAAAGGGATATTGGCATGATAGGGAATGAAGGAAAAGCAAAGAGAGGGAATTAAAACCGAGTTTTATCATCATCACCATGTGTAAATGCGAACTTGTGTTTTGTAAATATACTTCTTGGGAATACTTTGAGTTCATTTATACTACCGAGATATCAATGTCACGCCCACATCCTCACTAAATCTGTTCTTGTCTTTCCAAACCACAACCTAGGTAGAGAAGTTACATTCAATGCTAGCTCCCATTGACATTCTGCCTTCTTCAAGAATGCAATAACCTGCAAAGAGAAATTATGTTCAACACTAGTTTCCACTGACCTTTCTCCTTCAATTAGAATGCAACAAGCATATACTTAGATGCAATTGAGTTTACACTGTTTGCAACGATATTGGGATGGAACACCCACTGGCAATCCTTGTGTATTTTTTGGATGCAACTAATATGCTAATGGCAGAGGACCTCTTTGTTGCAAGTGGATTCTCTCTTATAGCTGAAGTTTCGTTTTGGTCTAGGTCCTTGTTAATTTTCCTGCCCTAGGTGACTGCTATCCTTGTGTTCTCAATCAAATAAATCAATTGCAGAATTTAATTAACATAGAGATATAAATTCTGAACACAATAACAATCACACAATAGCTGGAGCATAGTAAATAACGGAAGCATAAATTAACACACACATGCATAGTTGATTTTTTCTTTTAAATCAATGTTTCATTTCTTAATCAAAGCTTATAAGGAAACCTCCACACATTGCTTAAATCTAAAAGCTGTACGACCTCATGAAATCACACAAGAACTAAGCTGTATGACTTTCAGATGACAGAGAGGGTACAAGCTACACAGGAATTAGGGAACAACAACTGTATGACATTTGTTTGTATCCATATGGACCTATATGGACCTGCTATATAGCTGTTTCTGTATGGTCCTCCAACTTGTTGGATCGTTGATTGATCCTCTTCTTCCTGTCACTGCTCTCTCCTCTGGTTATTGATCTTCTCAGCTGTTCAACTGTGAACAATACCTCCCTTGAAAATTTTCAAAACCCTAGGTGACTGCTGTCCTATGCTTCTTTATTGAATAAGTCAGATCTTGAATTTACTCAATACAGAAATAAAAAATATGAGCATGCATCAATTGCACAGATGGTTGGAAAATACCGTGGAAGCATAAAACACTGAACACGATATGTCCTTCAAGTCAACTTATCATTAATGATTCAAAACTTACAAGGACACCTCAAAAACTAGGTTTTATGCTTGTTGAATGAGAACTACAAAACAGGTCTGAAAATCTGTGGTACGACTCTGCTCATATGTCTGTACAGACTATATGAACTTGTCCATACGACGGAATGGATCTGTATTGTCTCATATGACTATGGAATTCATGCTGGGCAAGATTTGCAACCTGCAATCAGTGTTGGATTGCTCGTTTCACTGCTGCATTATTTTCTCCTTTCTGCGGCCTCTTTCTTCAACTTCAGACAAATCTGTCTCCATGAAGAATCAATGTCTCTTCCCTCTACCTTGCCCTGCCTTTATAGTTTTAGCAGAGAACCTATTTTTAAAATTACTCCAAGTACAAATTTAGACTCAATTGCTAAAAATAAGACTTTCACTTTTTAACTAAATTACAAAATTGAATTATTTTTCCACAATTAGAACTTTTCGAAAATAACTTTTCCAAAAATATCTAAAACTGCTTCTCACATGTTCACACTGAAACATGTGTGGAAGTTCCTATCTGAGTTATAATTCCCAACACTCCATTTAGTGAAGAAGGAATTCTGCACCAATCCATGTTTGTCTTTGAATGCCTCAAACTTCCCTTTTGCCAATGGCGGCAAATTACTATTTTATTTAAATGGTGGCAAAAAGTGGAAAATGGCCCTCCCCAATAAAATAATAAGGAAAATGGGAGAATCTAGAAGCTAGAGGTAGGCTCCATGAAGAATTATAAAAGGAGGATGGAGTCAATTGCAAAGGAATTCTATTTCTATTTATCTCATGACATAGAAAAAAAGCTCAAGCGAGTTTCAAGAGTTTCAAGCGAAACACAAAGCTAATTTCGGTGGACTTCGAGTGCCACCCTACTAAGCTCTTGGGGAAGATTATCTCAAATCTTCCATTGTGTTTATTGCAGAACATTTTCAACATTTGGGTTATTTGTTTGCAGGAGGCCCCAATATTGAGTTGTTTGCAGGGTTTAATAAGTCTCCAAGAGGGCTGAGTTCATTCCTTCGAAAGAGGGCTGAGCAGTTCATCTAAGGCCGAATTTAATTGGCCACACTAGCTAGAAGCCTAGTTATTCAAATTTAAGGAAGGAGTTCGTGTTGCATTTTTGGGCCAAGAGACCACAACATCAAGTGTGAAAATTTTACTGCAGTGTATTGGTTTATTTCTCCTATTTGATTTAATTAATACAAGTTATTTTCAGAAATTAGATTCAAAAAATACCGAAAATAAACACAAATACAACCTACACATGCAGATCATTTACCGAATAATACGCTCATGCAACAAAGTGACACATGGATTTTTGGACATAAGTCCCCGGAAAAACCCAAAGCGGGAAAACCGGTGCAACATATATGAGGGTTTATTATTAAGTAGTTCCGAGTACAATAAATCTGGGTTCCAGATCTGGAAAACCCGACAGAGAATAAAAGAAATCAAATCGGCAGCTAACTTGAAGTTTTAGTGCCAAATATCTGACTGATCCACACCCTCAAACGAGATTTACAGAACTCAGCCCGGATCTGGCCCTAGAAACCCTCAGCGCTGCCCCTGAAGCCCCAGTGTCAGCCTTGCTATCCTTAGAATGCCACTGCGCTTCCCAGTGGGGGACTGCGTAACCCCTGGAAGGGTGACGTAGGCCTTACGCTGGCTTAGAAGCCCTTTGCGTAATTTCTGAAGTCCCTTGAAGCCTCTATGCTGTCCTATGTAGCACCTACGTAGCAACTGTGCAACACCTGCGTAGCTGCTCTCTGCTTCTTTGCGCTGTCCTTGTTGCTGCTCCTCTGCCTCTTACATACTCTTGGCTCTGGAATCAGATCATTCCCTTGGGCAATACTACCCCTTGCTGTAGGAAATTCCTCCGGAAAGTCTTAGCAAACTCGCCCTAGAATTCCAGATCTGCTCCTCTGCTCTGCAACTGTGTGTCTTTCCAACTGACCCTCACGCCTTTCTCTTATACTTTTCGTTGAGCCCTTCGACGACTAAGATTAAATCATCCATCAATGGCTAAGATTAAAAGATTGCTTGATCCATGTGACTTAAGACAATTTCAGCACATGTGTTAATTAATTCACTTTAATTATTTTATTAACTTAGGAAATCCATTAAAAATAATTAATTATTTGAATAGCTTGAACACCAACTGAAATTTCTCAAATCCCTTTCTGGGTTTTGGAGATCAAGTGTGTCCTAGCCCCTCCACAAAATTTCAGGGCTAGAGCACACCCGTTGCTACACCAACTTAGACAAAATCTCAACACTCCCTCTTAGCACGGAGTGTGCTCTAGGAAAGTGTACTCTAGCAATGCATCCACACCATGCACTACAATATCTTGAAGCTGGATTCTATTTTGCTGATGCTTGGCCTGCTACCCTCCATCCACTGCACTGCTGCTCTCTGTATTGCTGCCCATGCCACTGACACTGCCACATCTGTACTTAGCTCCCTCTCAAATAGCTGTATCATGCTGCCTAGAGCATTGCCTTTGCTAACTGCTGCACTACAACTCAGTTGCTGAGAAGTAAGCAACTAAAAGATTCTGCCCAACTGTTAAACAGATGAGTTAAGTTGCCCTCCACTACTGAAGGTCCCTGGATGCTGAATCACGCTGTCCTCCTGGAGACACTGTCATGCTGCAACATTGCATTGTGTGAGCCAAACTTCTCTGCGTTGCTGAAGTCCCATTAGCCTCTCTGCGCTGCTGCCTCCACGCTACTGCTGCCTCTGCATTACACTGCTCCCTCTTCAGCTCTTTAGCTCCCTCTTTTGCTTCAATGTGGCCATCTGCAACCATATCTCGACTCATCCCGCTACCGTCTTAAGGCTCTCGTAGCTTGTATGTGATCCAAGAGTAGGGCTGACGCAAGGATCTCGCCAATGTCTGTACATGCTCTACAGATCCATGTCACCCCACCTCTTCTCTCGAGGCACATGAGCACTTATGGCTGCATCATTATTAGAGTCATCATCCTTTGCTGCTGTAGCCTTGGAATTAGAAGAGCCTTTGTCCTTCTTCTTAGGACAACTGCTGGCGAAATGTCTAAGATCACCACAGTTAAAGTAGCTAACCTTGGAAAGGTACTTCTTCTTCTTCCCTTGTTGTTTCTTTTCCCTTGATGCAAGGGCTGCATCCTCCTCTTCTTCGACTTTGGCCTTTCCACTTCGTCCACTAATATTCTGATGCTTGGTGACCCTCCTGATCTCCTCTTGGCAGAGGATAGCCCACATGTCAACCCAAGATGGTAACGCTACCCTTCTCAGAATGCTCTGGACAAACGTTTCCCAATCTTCCAAGACTGCATTTAGAGCAGTCCTCACTAAGAGCCCTCATCCGGAGTAGCACCAATGCCAACCCGCTGATCTCGGATGGCTTTAAGCCTGAAGAGGAATGGATCTATCTCTTCACCCTTCATCATTTGGAACAACCGCATCTAGTTCTCAAGAAGCATTCTTCTTTGTACGGAGCCTCCTTGGTACATCGTGTCCATGGCTACCCACATGTCATTTGTTGTAGTCTTGCCAGCAATATGAGGTATAACGTGGTCTTTGACTCTGTCTATGGTCAAACGCTTCGTCTGCGCTTGATTTTCTTCATACTTCTTGAGAGGATCTGCATCAGTTGGTACTACAAGAACCTTCTCTGCATGCTCTTTGAGACCATAATCATCTAGAACTGAGAGGATTCTGGCCCTCCAGATAACATAGTTGGACATGCCATCCAATCTATCTTGATCCCTCAGTCCATATCGAGCCATCTTTGCTTAGATCTGACAGAAACAATACTTCTTCCTCTGGATCTAGGTTTCTTGGTGACTAGAAACCCTCTAGTAGCTGCTTCCGTTGAAGACTGATTTCCCTCCTAGAAATCTTCCACCAAAAGACAAACGGACAGTACTCTCCGATCCTCCTGATCGAATCTCAGATTTGTTTGGCTCATATCTGCAGAGTAACTGTCTTCCTCGCGCATTTGTTGCCTTAGCTAGGCACAATTCTGCACCTGCAGAATCTCTACCCCACCAGCACTGCTGAAGATCTGAAGCACTGCTTCCGGATCTTGGCAAAATTCTTCTACAACCGGAGAAGTGACTGGATTGCATCTTCCTGGCTGGCCCAGCGTTGCTCAAAAGTGGACTGCGTAACCCCAGACTGGGGGACGCAGTCCTTACGCTGCCTTGGGAAGGGTCTACATAAGCCTGAAGGCCTTCTGCAACTTCAACGTTGTCCTCTTCTGGATCTGTGTTCTTTTGCTGTTAAGATGCCCTTTCCGGATCTGCTGCTTCTTCTGCCACCCTGCAAAAAAAATATTTCTTCCGCTGATTGCTGGAGATTTAGCTTGATCTGTTATCGCTCTAATACCATGTGAAAATTCTACTGCAGTGTATTGGTTTATTTCTCCTACTTGATTTAATTAATACAAGTTATTTTCAGAAATTAGATTCAGAAAATACCGAAAATAAACACAATTACAGCCTACACATGCAGATCATTTACTGAATAATACGCTCATGCAACAAAGTGACACATGGATTTTTGGACATAAGTCCCCAAAAAAACCTAAAGCGAGAAAACCGGTGCAGTAGATATGAGGGTTTATTATTAAGTAGTTCTGAGTAGAGTAAATCTGGGTTCCAGATCTGGAAAACCCGACATAAAATAAAATAAATCAAATCTGCAGCTAACCTGAAGTTCTAGTGCCGAATATCTGACTGATCCACACCCTCAAATGGGATTTACAGAACTTAGCCTGGATCTGGCCCTAGAAACTCTCAGCGCTGTCCTTGAAGCCCCAACGTCAGCCCTGCTAGCCTCAGAATGCCACTGCGCTGCCCAGAGGGGGACTGCGTAACCCCTGGAAGGGTGACGTAGGCCTTACGCTGGCTTAGAAGCCCTCTGCGTAATTTCTGAAGCCCCCTGAAGCCTCTGCGCTGTCCTGCGTAGCACTTGCATAGCGGCTGTGTAGCACATGCGTAGCTGCTCTCTACTTCTCTGTGCTGTCCTTGGTGCTGCTCCTCTGCCTCTTACTGAATCTTGGCCCTGGAATCAGATCATTCCCTTGGCCAATACTACCCCTCGCTGCAGGAAATTCCTCCGGAAATTCTTAGCAAACCCGCTCTAGAATTCCAGATCTATTCCTCAGCTCTGCAATTGTGTGTCTTTCCATTGACCCTCAAGCCTTTCTCTTATACTTTTCGTTGAGCCCTTCAACGGCCGAGATTAAATCATCCATCAATGGCTGAGATTAAAAGACTGCTTGATCCATGTGACTTAAGACAATTTTAGCACATGTGTTATTTAATTCACTTTAATTATTTTATTTTCCTGAGTTAGACTTAGGGAATCCATTAAAAATAATTAATTATTTGAATAACTTGAACACCAACTGAAATTTCTCAAATCCTTTTATGGATTTTGGAGATCAAGTGTGTCCTAGCCCTTCCACAAAATTTCAGGGCTAGAGCACACCCGATGCTACATCAAGGGCGTGTTCATCGCATCATTTACATTCAGTAGTAAGAGCCAATTTGCATAAGAAATCTTCAGTGGTTTGACATAGCCTTAAGGAGGGCCGAGTTGTGCATGTTCATCGTGATCATTTTCGGAATTTCCAACTCCAGAAAGGAGCTTGATCTTTGCTATTAAGGGGGTCGAATAAACTTTAAAGGGAGGCCGATTTCTATATGGTTCCTGTTGACCACTGGAGTGGCACTTGATGATAATGAGAAGACTCCATGCCCAAGGATGAACCAGAAGGCATTTGTCCCATCAGATATCATCAGTTCAACAGAGTTTTTGAACTCTACTTCTATTTCTCAACATCTTTCTCTAATGCACAGATTCCACGCCCTACGGGGAATTGTAATAAGTGATGCTAGTAATGATGAATTTGAGTCAGTATTGAGTCTGTAACATGCCTAGGATGTTGGGACTCGAACAACAAGTGAGTACACCTTGGAGTGTTTTTTTACTTGGTTAATTATTCCTTCTTTTTAGCGGCGAATAATTTTCTAGGTTTTTTCACTCATTGCCTTGCCCCATAGCAAGGGTGACGGCTTGAAGGTTGAGCCCCTAATGCATCTTAGTGTCTAGAGTCAATGTATATTACCATACTAGATCATACAAAAAATTTCGTGGAATTTGGTTAGGTCTTGGTAGTGATTTTTTAATTTTTTAGATTTCCTGTAGGTCAAAAATTGCAATAAAAATTGTAATTGGATTGTAATAAGTGTTGTCTAGAGAAGTTGTATGGGGTATGAGTAATCAAAATTACACCTCTCACCCTCAACTTTCTACTATGACACACTTTGAGGGGTTAATAATGAGTTTTGGACCCTCAAAACCCACATTTCGTGGAAATTGTGGCATTTAATTAGGCTAGAATTAAAAAAACAGAGAGAAATAAATTATTCCATGTGACAAAATGACGTGGAAATGACTTGGAAATTATTCTAAGTCAGAGTTGAGTCAACGGACATGTGGAGGATGACTGAGCACTCCGCATCATTAATTCATCATTTATTTATGTAAATTCGAATTTTCCAGAGACAAAGAAGCACTTACACTCGAGAAAAATCGAATTTACTAGAGGCAACTGAGCATAAAAGGAATATTATACTGGATTGTTTGACTAAAGACCAAGTGGGGACCTCTTCTTACGAGCTATCTGGAGTGCGATAGCACTCAACACTGCACTCAGAGGATTTACGCTATTTGGACTGCGCAGTCACTCAGATCCCCATGCAGTTCTCAGAGACCTACGCAGAAGATCACTGGGGTCAGCTACAGGTACGGTTTCAGTTGGTTCGATTTTGCAGTCACGGACTAAGTGTAGCACAGGACTTCCTCTGGCTTATGGATGAGTTCACTAGATCATATGGGAATTCGATTTCCTCAGGTGTGCACAAGGAAATTCGATTTTTCTCTGGGTGTCTCAGTCTTATCCATATGGAACTTGGCTTACCTTTACTCAGGTTTTGCTTCAAGTTCACTTCTCACATGCATTCGTCCTTGGGAATTGCTCCCGAATATCTATATAACAAAGCCATTGGCTATTGTATTGTATCATGTTATGAGCTATTGGGCTTGAGGAAACTCTGCCATTTTTGTATATCAATAAAATCAAGACTTTGGGGCTATTTTGCAGATGTTCTCTTGGCGTTATGAGGTGATTTCTTTCCATACTGTTGTTATTGTATTTGAATTTGTTTACATGCTTGATCAATATTAGTTTACATTTTCCATCTAGCTTGGATTAATGCGTGCAAGCTATCTCGCATGCATCATTGATTTAGAGTATTATTCTAGAAATTAGCTTGCCAAGTCATTTTTGGAGGAGCGTTTGGTTTATCTATTTCATTATGATGCTCTAATCCTTTTGCAAACTGATATTGTTTAAAGTGTGTAGGGAAGATCTATTCGTATTGTGTTCAGGAAATCCATCTGGGCGTGGGAGAAGTCTCAAATAGATCAACTCACTACTAGATTCAAAGTGATCCAAGACTCAATTACTTTCAATCCCAAGTTTTGCATCAAAGGAAGACAAAGAGGGAGTTTCACGTTCTCTAGCTACTCAATTATCTATTTCCAATTCTAAAATCTAAAAATTTCCATTTGTTGAGCGTCTTAGAGTCATATTTGCTACTTCAAGAGCGTTTTTCTAGACTAGGTAAGAATGGGGGTTCGCTCCCATTCCTTGGGCTAGTGCCTTTTTATATTAAGTTGTACTTTAGGTCATTTTTATTTCAGCCTAACGTTTGATTTTCTTTCGCAACCCGCAAGCTTGAGCGTGAAAAGCGAGGAGCTTGAGGAAAATATGGCAAAAGGCAATTGATCCTCTTTGCATGCAAAGACTTCCATTACCTTAAAATCGAGTTTTAGGGAGGCCGTAAGCACCTTTGGGACAACAACAAACTTGAGCTTTTCCGCGGGCCTTGGAGCCTTGAAAAATTCATATTTTGAAGGTTTTCTCCATAAGTTGTGTTGTAAATTTTTGAGGAGGGGATTAAGCCTTTTTCCAAGCTCTTTAATCTCAGGTGCTCCTTTTGGGCAACGTTCTTCAAGGCTGTTTTCCTCACTTGTAATCAATAATAAAATAACTTTTGTTGTTTGAGGGAGCTTGGAATATTTTTCCTGTAGAAATTTTGAGCCCAACCCCGATTATCAGTTTCTCCTTATTACTCCCATGTAGTTAAATGCCCATTCCCATAAACATACATTCAACAAGCTGGAAATAATAAATATTTCTGAAAACACAAATTCTGGAAATTTCAAAATGCTGAAAAACGCAGAAATAAAATTCAGAAATTATTTCAGCCACATACATAGAAAATGACAACCTGATTTTTGGTCAATATGACCTTGGAAAAACCCCCTACAACTCTTGGGGAAAACCAGTTCGAAAGCTCTTCTTTATTTATGAATATTACTTTTACAGAGAAATGAAAAAGTAGTACAAATTCCAGCAACTAGTATTTTTACTTATCTCAAAAACCGTGCATAAAATCCACCTCGATTTTTGTGCCAAATGAAAACAGAAAATTACAGTAGAAGGTACAGCCTTAAATGTCGTATGGACAACACCGAAAACAGTGCTGGAACAGTTGTACGGCCTCCCTCGAAAACTGTGCCAAAGATGCCTCGAAATCTGTGCTGTACGGACCTCGTTTTCTGTGCTGCTGAGCTATTGTATGGACCTCAAAATAGAGCGGCCTCATTGCTGTACGAGCCTCGAAAACCATGCCTCCTTAACTGTTGTATGGACCTCGAAATTTGTGCTGCAATAAATGCTGTTTTAACTGCTTCAAAATTCGTGCCACTTATCTCAAACTTTGTGCTACTGTTCGCTGTATGGATTTGTTGAAATCTAGCTGCGTCGGTAAATATGCCAAGGTACTGTTCTTCCTCCTTCTCTGCTCAGAAATTTCTTTTTGCTCTCTTCTCCTTCTCTCTCAATCTGCTCATGAAAGACTGAATGACCTTTTCTTTTCTTTTCCTCTTTCAACCTAACCCTAAGTGACTTTTGGGGAATCCCTAAATCCAATGGCTGAGACAACTTTAGATCTAGGGCTGAGATTAAATGTGCATTTAAATGTCACTTTCTATTTTTTAATTCACCCCACTTTAATAAAGACCCACTTAGTCTTTTATTTCCAAAGTCACTTTTCACTTTCTAATTTCACATTGACTTTATTAAAGTCACTTTAAAATTAGACTTAGTAACTTTATCATTTATAAAGTTAGTTTTAAATTAGATTTGACTTTACCACTTATAAAATCACTTTAGGAGAAAAAGTTAAATACTTTTGGACACTTTTCCCTAGGCCAACGATCAAAGCCTTAGAGAACCACTTGTCCTCTGGTACCTAAATTTTAACACTCCCTCTTACTGAGGAAGGTGTTCCTCACCACCCCCATCTTGTCTTTGAAGTAGACATGCTTTCCCCGTGGTAAGGCTTTGGTCAGAATGTCCGCTACCTGCTCATCTATGGGAATATACTCAAGATTCACAGCTCCCTTCTGAACATAGTCTTTGATAAAATGATATCTGATCCCGATATGCTTTGACCTGTCATGAAATAATGGATTCTCCGTGAGTTTAATGCAACTCTGATTATCACAGTAAATCACTGTAGGTCTCAACGGTTGACCAAATAAGCCAAACAAGATTTTGCGAAGCCATATGGCCTCACAACTAGCTAGACTGGCTGTCATGTACTCTGCTTCTGCTGAACTCAATGCTACTGACTGTTGCTTTCGGCTGAACGACGACACAACTACTGAACCCAACCCAAAACAATACCCTGAAGTGCTCTTCCTATCAGAAGCACAACCTGCCCAATCAGAATCAGTGTACCTTGCCAATCTCACTCCATCTCCCTGTCTATAATCCAAACCATAATCCACTGTCCCCTGCAAGTACCGCAAAATGTGTTTTGCAGCAACCCAGTGCACTCTCTTGGGCTCACACATGAACTTGCTCATTGTGTTGACTGCAAAACATATATCTGGTCTAGTGTTGACCAAATACATCATAGAACCAATCAACTGTCTATACAATGTGAGATCAACAACCTTGGAATCAGAAGCGTGAAGCTTCTTCCAGTTAGTGATCATAGGTGTCGACATGGGTTTGCAATCTTCCATGTGAAATCTGCTAAGAATGTCCACAATATATTTCCTCTGCCCCAGGAAGAAATGCCCGTCCTCCTGCAACACCTCCAATCCCAAAAAGTAATGCATCAAGCCAATGTCCTTCATCTCGAACTCTGAAGCAAGATCTCTCTTGCAGCCCTCTATGAGTCTCTCTGCACCCGTAATGACCAAGTCATCCACATACAACACCATAATGAGAGGCTCCTCACTTATCACAATAAATTATAGGTTTGGATCTGCATCACTCTTTGTGAAACCCATCTCTTGCAAGTACGTATCTGTTAAATTCTGAAGATGTTCTATGCTAGATGCAAATATACTTTAAACTTATAGGGCTCAATGAAAGTAAGATGCAGATAGAACATAACAATAGATCGATGGAAGACAAGCCAAAACAGAGATAAAGAATGGTGGCGCTATCGCGATCAGCAAGATGCTTCAACCAGCAAAGACTTCATAATATCAGCTTCCCACATGTGTCACACAACCCCAAGACGTTTCATCAAGAACGCTCCACCAAGATGCTGTATCAAAGAAACCTTAAACGCAAAATGAAGAACGCTGCTCCAGCACCATCCAAGAAAGAAGAGAATCCCTCCACAAAAATGTGTGTGTAATGAATTCCAAGTCTCTCCAATATATAGGCATCTGTGGGGGTGTGTGACACATCTCTTATGCATGTGGGATAAATCAGGCCGACCTTGCACATGTGGAATAAATTCAAAATACATGTTCTGCTCATTCGATCAAGATGATCTTTAGATCGATATCACACGTCTCAGAAAGAGGAATCCAATAAAAATATTGGCATCGTCATATGAGCATCAGAATGTGGAGTTTGGACCTAGTTGCCCAAAATTAACACTCCCTTTCAACTAGGGAGAACTCCATCCACCAATGCCATCCAAACATCATGCGTCATCCTGCCATAACTTGCTTCGCTGACTTCTTTATTTCAAAACAAAAGGTGAGTCACAAAGACATCACTCCCGGCTAACCTGAAGTCAGCTCAGAGGTCCGAAACCTCTATATGACTCAAAGGAGTCACATACCAACCCGAAGTTGGTTTAACTGACCCGAAGTCAGTTGGAGGTCCGAAACCTCACTTGGACTCAAGAGAGTCATATACTAACCCGAAGTTAGTTTAACTGACTCGAAGTTAGTTGGAGTTCCGAAACCTCACTAGACTTGAGCCTAGATCAAGTGGTTGGACACGTGCCATCCTAGACATAGAGAGTACGACAATCTCTGATGCATCCATCGGTCTTGCTATGGTCTCTATTCATATTTCCCACCTCATTGGCCAAATGAGAGGTACTTCCCATGAGTTCGAAACTCCATGGGTAGGGTGCATACGGGGCACAAATCAAAGTGAGGTAAACCGACTTAATATCATCACGGTGGGGTGGAAGCACACCAACTAGGTTCGGCAAGCCTAGCCCTGTGGTTGCTTATAACACCAAGAAGCTATCCCCAAAGCCCCCCTCTAGCTCCTAGAGCTCATCGTCCAACAGGACCCTCTAAATAGGGTCGTTCCACGATTGCAAGATTCTCATAGAAGGTTAGGAATTTGACCTTCCCCAAGGGCTCTGTGAGAATATCCGCGACCTGCTCATCAGTTCCTATATGATCGAGCCTTACGGCGCCTCGCTGTACCATATCCTAGATAAAATGGTACCAGACATCAACATGCTTGGATTGATCATGGAACACGGGATTCTCTGACAAACGAATCCCCCTCTGGTTATCACAAAGGATAACGGTGGCATCTAGCACATGCTCAAACGACTCACTAAAGAGCTTTCGCAACCAAGTGGCTTCACAACAGGCCATACACGCTGCAATGTATTCGGCCTCAGCGGTGCTCAAAGCTACTGACTTCTGCTTCCTGCCCGAAGCAGACCCAAGTGCGAAGCAACATCCAGATGAGCTCTTGCGATCCACCACACTGTCTGCCCAATCAGCATTAGCATATACACGGAATCTCAAACTCCCGACAGTGTATCTCAGCCCATGGTCTATCGTGCCCTAGAGATATCTCAAGAGTTTCTTGGCACCAACCCAATGAATGTTATAAGGATCAACCATGTGTTGACTCAAAGTGTTCACTGCACAACATATGTCTGGACGGATGTTCCCTAAGAACATTAGGGCCCCTACGAGTTGACGATACTCGGTAGGATTTGCTAGCACGGGCCCAACAACGTTTCCACTCAACTTCTTTAAAGTTGAGTTCCATCAGTGTCGACACGGACTTACAGTCCATCATAACAAAACTTTCTAGTAGCTTCACAATATATTTTCCTTGAGAAAGGAAAATCTTGCCAGGTCTCTGCTAGACCTCCAGACCTAGGAAGTAATGCATCAGTCCTAGGTCTTTCATCTTGAACTAAGAAGCGAGCTCCCTCTTACACTGATGAATGAGAGGGTCAACACCTGTCAGGAAGAGATCGTCCACATAAAGAACCAGAATGAGAGGCTTTTTTCTAACAACCTTGAGGTAAAGGTTCGGATTAACATTACTTCGAGTGAAGCCCAGCTTCATCAAGTAGCTGTGTATCCTCTCGTACCAAGCCCTAGGTGCTTGCTTCAGCTCATAGAGGGCTTTCTTCAATCTGCATACATGAGAGTCTCTATCTTGGACTTCGAACCCCAGAGGTTGCTCCACATACACCTCTTCCTTTGTCGAATCATGCAGAAAAAGCGGTCTTCACATCCCATCTGATGGAGACTCCACCCTTGTGTGGCAGCAAGGTCAATAATAGATCATAGGTGCAAGTGTATCATCATAGACTATGCCTTCCTGTTGAGAGAAGCCTCGAGCAACGAATCTAGCCTTGTACTTTTCAGCACTTCCATCAGATACATTTTTGATCTTATAGAGCCATGTCGAGGTGACAGCAGCTTTGTCCTCCGGTTTCGAGACCATATCCCAGACATCATCCTTCATAATGGACTCGCACTCTTTGTGTATGGCATCCTTCCAGATTTGATGCTTTACGACTTCTTCAACTGATCGAGGCTCAGATTGTACGATTGTACTCATAGCTGCTAGATACCCTTGGTATCTATTCAGCTTCTTGCTTTCACGGAATGTCCCCCTTTTGGGGCCATATATATCCCGCCATTCTTGATAGAATCCCGGAGCCATGAGGGTCTTTTCTTCGATCTTTCAACGACGCCATTTGCTCAGGATCATGTATGGTTGAGGTCTCCCTCTTAATGCCAGCTCCTCTGAAAAAGTCATCTATAAGAACATCCTCCCAAGGATTTCATAGGCAGCTTATCAGATGTCTTTGTGATAATTGAGGAATGAAGAAAATCCCCTTGTATGCTTGCCTTCAACATGACCCTGACATACGCCTTCATGATTATTTGAAAATTCGAGCATCCTAGACCCCAGCCTCGGAAAGGGCTTTGTAATCATAGGTCTGAATTTTACTTACCCACTATCAAGTATCATAGCCATATACTGTCATATTTTTGTCATACATCTTGAGAGGTATCATACACTGCCATATCACTGATCACAGTGTTGCCATGACATCACTATCATATTTCACTTGTCCAAAAACTTCAAATTCTTCTCTGTCCAAGGTTCCAAATACTTGACTGTTCAAGACTCCAAATACGTGACTGTCCAAGGCTCCAAAAACTTCACTGTTCACACTTTCAAAATTATCACTGTTCATGTATTAAAAGTGTAACGACTATCCTTGATCCGAGCTTGACTGTTTGAGCCTCCACAGAGATATAACAGAGTCATTGATGCAACTATACAATGATGTGACAACTCCACAGTTATATTATCCTTCACCGAGCCACCATAGATTCACTACAAAACTGTCACTGCACTTCAGGATAACTGTAGTCAAGGGTCTGAGCCTCCAGAGGTGTTATAACACAGATATAGAATCAAGTCCGAACTGTTTTAAGACTTGACACCAAAAATCTGAGCCTTAGGCTATGGGTGTTTACACTAATTCAAACTGTTGCAGTTGATCCACATAATGACACAGATCTGAGTAGGCGTCCAAGCTCTACAGGATTACACAGATTCGAGCTCCTGTAGGTGTCTGAGCTCTACTAGACAGTCTGAGTTTCAGATTATAAGGACAGTCCGAAGTCCTGTAGCTTGGTCCGAGGCTGCAATAAGAAAAGTTCGAAGTCCTGTAGCTTTATACTTCAGGTACCCTCCACAAGTCTCAAAGGTCTTCACTTCAGGTTTCCAAAAGTTTCACTTTCCAAAGCTTCACTTATCAAAATGCTTCAAATGCTGTAACTATCTCCTCTACTAAAAGTCTGAACCTTTTTTTTTATCACTAAGCCTTCTCCATTATTCTCAAAAGATCATAGTCCTTCCAAGGTTAAAGCTTCACCGAGATTACAATTTAATGCACTACAGGTTTGACTGTGAATGACTGTTGATGCTTAGAATTTAATGAGGATGATCCAAAGCTCTTGTAGCTCAACCAAAACACTGACCCACAGTCCTCCGAAAGTATGATACTAGATTGTCACTGCAATAAGTTCGATCCACAGAAATTACAAACAAAGCTTAGGTTGTAGCTCCTATGCTTGAGTCTGAGGGTCTGTGGGTGATTGCCTATAACTTAATTTGAATTTTGTGGCTGCCTGTTTGAAGTTCTATGGTTGGCTGAGCCTAGTCTGAGCCCTTACAGCTGATCTGAGCCACTACAATTTATGCTACAGGTCCAAGGGTATTAATTCATATTTTTATCCTTAGATTTTCCCTTAACTCTTCCTTCTCGGCCTTCTGAGATTGCTATTCTTGTGATTTGCACTGAATTCTATGTCTTCTTCGTTGGCCTAGCTATGATGTCCGAATGCTCTACATACACGTCTGTCCCGGAGAAACATCAGCCAACCACAATCGCGTGAAGCATTGTCAATGTGCTCCACATCGTATTTATTTTGCCGATGATAGCGTCCCTTCATGAGAGGCTCCTACGATGAATTTTCCATCACAGACATTTAAAAAATGTCTCGCTTCAGCTGACGTGGAAATCGATAAATTTAATCCACCGCATACAGTTTCGTGAACTACCTCACGCTAACCGAAATCTCTCAACCCCCATCGATATGATGGTGCCAAAAACCATCCACGGTGCAGATTCATGGTGCCAATACACGGTGCAGATTCACGGTGTAGAAGACGATTACAATTTTCTTCGTTCTGCGACCTAACTGTCGTAGCCTTCAAAACATCCCTTCAACACTGCAACTTTCTTTTCGAATGCGAATTAATTGAATAAATTGTCTAAGATCATAAGGCGCTACGTGCTTTCATTGCACATCTCCCGAGAGTTTCCAGATCCAAAACCCACGAGCATTCTCTTTTTCAAATCCTTCAGCACTGCAATTAATACGCAGAAGTAACCAGATGATTATTTAAAAAGAAATGTAGGGTCCATTTCCGCGCAGTTTGAGGGCCTTCAAATTTGATAATACGACCTCTGTAATCGTCCTCAACAATCACGGTGGATAGGCGACCCTTCAATACAACACGGCCCTCAACTAAGCAGTTACAGGGAGATATGCTGATCAATTCCGGTGGACAGGCGACCCTTTAATACAATGCAGCCCTCAACTAAGCAATTACAGGGAAATACACTGGTCAATTCCAGTGCACTGGCGACCCTTTAATAATTTGCTCAAATAAATATTCGGCCCGATGCTGCGACACCTCCTTGATCAGGTGTCATGCAATCAATTAGAAGTAAATACAAGCCCACTATCAAATTGTCCTTATATCCCTTGCTGCCCTAGATACAAGATGATGGGCTTTGTCTTCTCCTTAGCTCTGATACCATGTTAAATTATGAAGATGTTCTATGCTAGATGCAAATATACTTTAAACTTATAGGGCTCAATGAAAGTAAGATGCAGATAGAACATATCAATAGATCGATGGAAGACAAGACAAAACAGAGATAAAGAATGGTGGCATTATGACGATCAGCAGAATGCTTCAACCAACAAAGACTTCATAATGTCAGCTTCCCACATGTGTCATACAACCCCAAGACGATTCATCAAGAACGCTCCACCAAGATGCTGTATCAAAGAAACCTAAACACAGAATTAAGAACGCTGCTCCAACACCATCCAAGAAAGCAGAGAATGCCTCCACAGAAATGTGTGTGTAATGAACTCCAAGCCTCTCTAATATATAGGCATCTGTGGGGGTGTGTGACACATCTCTTATGCATGTGGGATAAATCAGGCCGACCTTGCACATGTGGAATAAATTCAAAATACATGTTCTGCTCATCTGATCTTTAGATCGATCTTGCACCTCTCCGAAAGAGGAATCCAATAAAAATATTGGCATCGTCATATGAGCATCACAACGTGGAGTTTGGACCTAGTTTTCCAAAATTAACTGTATCAATCCTAGAGTACCATGCTCTAGGAGCTTGCTTCAGGCCATAAAGTGTCTTCTTTAGTCTGCATACATGGGACTCCTTCCCATGCACCTCAAAGCCCTATGGCTGCTCAATGTACACCTCCTCTTGTATTAAGCCATTGAGAAATGCGGTCTTCACATCCATCTGGTGGATCTTCCAACCCATCTCTGCTGCTATCGATATAATGGAGTGAATGGAAGTATATTGAGCCACGGGAGCGAAGGTCTCCTCATAATCAACCCCTCTAGCCACAAATCTAGCCTTGAAATTCTCGATGCTACCATCTGCAGGGTGCTTTATCTTGTAAAGCTATCTGGAAATAACCATGGATTTGCCCTCAGGCCTCGACACCACCTCCCAAACATCATTCTTCATGATAGAAGAATACTCCTCCTGCATGGTCTCTCTCCAGACTTGCTGGCTAGCTGCCTCCTCATAGTTAGAAGGCTCAGAGTCAACGATGCTAGCAACTAATGCCATATAGCTACAGAACCGCTCAGGTGGTTTTCTCTCTCTAACCTGTCTCTTCGGCCCAGCAACAGATGTGGCCTCTCTCAAGGTGTCCTGAAGCCGCTTGGGCTTCCTCTTCCATGAGCACACTTCTCCCACCAGAGAAGGAGAATCCTCATCCTCATCAGAAGCCTGAACTCCTGAATGTTTGTCTGCTGTCCTCCTGCCTGAACTTGTACCTGTAGATGTTGAAGTATCGTGTGAACTATCCATTAGTGGACTACCTAGTGAACTGCTCTGCATGCTACCCGAAGCACCACCCCTCTGACTCTGCGAGCCACTGCTCACTGATGGACTTGACACCGTAATCGATGTACCTCTTGATCCCTGTCCACTGGATCCCTGTGACTGACTCAGTTGCTCCTGAGGGTCTGGTGAATCCAGATACTCTAACTCCTATGACCTCCTGAAATCCCTATCCTCCTTGAACTTCACATCCCGCCTGACAACAACTCTCCTCCGTGCAGGAATATAAATCCGAAAGGCTTTCTAGCTATCACTGTAGCCCACAAAGATGCCCTTCCTTGCAGTGGGCTTTAGCTTGGTCCTCTTTTCCTTGGGTATGTAAGAGTATGCAATACACCCAAAGATACGAAAATGACCAACATTAGGCTTCTTCCCAGAAAAATCCCTCCTCCGGAGTCACATGGCCCAAGGCACGATGTGAACTCCTATTCTGCAAGTACACAACAGTGTTGCAGGCCTCTGCCCACAAAAACAACGGTAACCCCTGATCATGTAGCATGGCTTTGGCAGCCCCAACGATGGATCTGTTCTTCCTCTCCGCAACCTCGTTTTGCTGGGGGTTGTAAGGAACTATGAACACCCTCTTGATGCCTGCCTCTGCACAATAATCAACAAACTCACCAAGGGTGTACTCCCCTCCATTGTCCGACCTGAGGGACTTGATCTTCCGACCTGTCTGAATCTCCACAAGAGCTTTGAACTCCTGAAACCACTTGAAGACTTCACTCTTGGTCTTCAAGAAATAAATCCAGGTCTTCCTGGAGTGATCATCAATGAATAAAACATAGTACTCATATCCACTCAAGGATGCATGAGACATCCGACCACTCACATCAGTATCAATCAAATCAAGAATCCGAGTCGATCTGCTGTCACTGATGAGAAAAGGGGATTTGGCAAACTTCCCCATAGCACATCCTATCTCTACTGATGTTGCCATGGTCTTGTCCTTTCCCTTCTTCTTCTTCTCTGGACACACAACTGCATAGTGTCCCAACTTCTGACAATTCCAACACTTGACTTTGGAAAAGTCCTCCTTGTTCACCTGCTGCTTACCTTTACCTTTGCCTTTGACCCCACCTGCACTTGTGGAAGCTTGCTTCTTTCCCTTGCCATTCTTGCCCCTTGCTAACAATGCTACATTGTCATCCTCCTCAACTGGCTTGCTTGTCCCAAGTTGGCTCTTTCTGATTACATTCTGAATGCAATCATCCTACAACCTCTCCCAAGTGGGAAGGTTTTCCCGTGCAACAATCCCATCCACAAAACTCTCCCATGTCTTGGGAAGACCATTCAATGTAGTTTGCACCAACTCAGTGGGTGGAATGGTCTCTCCAACAACAACCAACTCATCTCTCACAGTAGTGATCTTTGTGAGGTATGCTGTAACACTATCAGTCTTAGCCATCTTAATGGCCTTCAGCTTCTCCCTTAGGACCATTTTTCTGTTTTCATTGGTACTCTAGTAGAGATTGGTCAAGGCTGTCCACATCTCATGTGCATATGTATTTCCTCTCACATGAGGAATGACATGGTCTTTAACACCATCCAGAATCAATCAACTGGGCGCTGTGCGGTGTGAACCATGATGCCCCAGACTTCTGCCTCCTCAAAGATGCTTTGGATTCTCTCCCTCCATGCACTGTACTTGTTCTGCCCATCCAACCTATCCTCCACCTTGAAGCCCAAAAACATGCTTGCTGTCTTAACAAACTGAAAATTTCAATGCTGTGGTAAAGGTTCGGTTTTCTGTGTGAAATATAAGCTTGCTATAATTTTTCATTTGCTGTCCCAAACTGCACTTTTCAGCCATCCACGCTCTGATACCATGTAGAAATTTTGAGCCCAACCCTGGTTATCAGTGTCTCCTTATTACTCCCATGCAGTTAAATGCCCATTCCCATAAACATACATTCAACAAGCTGGAAATAATAAATATCTCTAAAAACACAAATTCTGGAAATTTCAATGTGCTGAAAAATGCAGAAATAAAACTCAGAAATTATTTCAGCCCCACACAGAAAATAACACGCTGATTTTTGGTCAATATGACCCTGGAAAAACCCCCTACAACTCTTGGGGAAACCAGTTCAAAAGCTCTTCTTTATTTCTGAATATTGCTTTTACAGAGCAGTGAAAAGTACAGTAAAAATTCCAGCAACTAGTATTTTTACCTATCTCGAAAACTGTGCATAAAATCCACCTCGATTTTCGTGCCAAATGCAAACAAAAAATTACAGCAGAAGGTACAGTTTTAAATGCTGTATAGACAACACCGAAAATAATGTTGGAACAACTGTACGACCTCCCTCGAAAACTGTGCCAAAGCTGCCTCGAAATCTGTGCTGTACGACTGCTGTACGTACCTCGTTTTTCATGCTGCTGAGCTACTGTACGGACCTCGAAATTCATGCTGCAATAAATGTTGTTTTAACCTCCTCGAAATTCGTGCCACTTGCCTCGAACTTCGTGCTACTGCTTGCTGTACAGATTTTCTAAAATCTAGCTGCCTCGGTAAATGTGCCAAGGTACTGTTCTTCCTCCTCTGCTTAGAAATTTCTTCTTGCTCTCTTCTCCTTCTCTCTCAATCTGCTCATGAAAAACTGAATGACCTTTTCTCTTCTTTTTCTCCTTTAACCTAACCCTAAGTGACTTTTGGGGAATCCCTAAATCCAATGGCTGGGATAACTTTAGATCTAGGGCTGAGATTAAATGTGCATTTAAATCTCACTTTCTATTTTTTAATTCACCCTACTTTAATAAAAGCCCATTTAGCTTTTTATTTCCAAAGTCACTTTTCACTTTCTAATTTCACATTGACTTTATTAAAGTCACTTTAAAATTAGACTTAGTAACTTTATCACTTATAAAGTCACTTTTAAATTAGATTTGACTTTACCACTTATAAAGTCACTTTAGGAGAAAAAGTTAAATACTTTTGGACACTTTTCCCTAGGCCAAAGATCAAAGCCTTAGGGAACCACTTGTCCTCTGGTACCCAAATTTTAACATTTTCCATGGTATCCCCCTTCCTTGGTTAAAGAGGAAGAAATTTCTTAGGTGGATTGATTCATTTTCTAATTTTCATTTTATGCATGCTAATGAATTAACAACTAATGCACTCTACATCCATCTAATTAAATTTCAGTTAAACTAAACTTACATGCATAAGCCCCAATGCAACAAACTTGAGCAATTTTTTTTGTTTTTTTGTTTTATATTTATTTGTTTATGTGTGAGCAATTCACATGGTTGGCAAAATTCCATTGATTTAATGTTTATGCTTTATGCATGTTGAGGAACCATTGAAACACTTTTTTTTTATCTCATTCCACTTGCCATTAAATTTTACAACACACATAAGTCTATTGTTTCTCTTAAAGTTTGGTTTATTATTGCAAGTAAGCATGGTCTCTTGTGGAAAATTTGCATGTATCATTTAAATGAGATTAATCAACATTCATTTTACACAAGCAAGTCATTAAAACTTACCTCCAACATAACTTGGTTGTATAGACCTCTAGGGACCCTCTTCTTCTCTATTGACTCCTCACTGTGAGATCCACATAATTTGGGCGAGGGTGAGGTCTGGGGATTGAAGAGTTGATCTGAAATATTTGTTGTAGAGTAAGTTTAACTAAAATGAACCAAGAGCACTCTTCATCACATTTCCCTTTTTATGGTTGTTGATGTCATGCAAGTAGTGTGATGCTTACCTTCTGTATTTGCAAAGTTTAATTTCATCTTCAACATCTAAATTTTTGGTTGTTTCTAACTATGACAAGATACGTTTAAATGTTGTGATTTGGTTATTCTGTAACCATTTTTATCTTGCAAATATCTTGTGCTAACATCTTTTGTTTCCGTTTTAGGCTAAGTTGCACGAAATGGGGAAATGGAAACGAGTTTCCGAAATGGGAAGCGATACGAAATGCGACCTCCCCAAATTTTGGAAACGGGGAAATGCAATATATATATATGCTATAATTTAAATCTATATTAGAATTTATGACATTTAAGAAATGTTATGTGAAATTATAAAACATACATGATAAATTCAAAGCATAAACTATTACAAGTTACAAGACATTTACTCGTGAATGATCATTGATAACAGACACATAATAAAAATAACAATATCGAAATATCCAAAACCAGCCTTTATTATATATCAAGATCTCAAATCAACCTTTATTATATATATGAGGCTGCAAGTACAATAAAGACTATGAGGTTGCAAGTACAATAAAAACTATGAGCATGTCAAGTCAAGGTTTTGTTTGAGTGATGGGTACATTTTTAGTAGGGTCATGATAGGGGAGTTTGAAAACCAATGTCACTAACATCAAGGTACATAGAGGGATTGGTGCTCTTGATTAAATACGAGTTCCATACCCTAATACATGACAAAATTCGATGAAAACATTGCAATCACCTAATCTTGAAATCTTGAAAAACTAATAAGTCTACTGGATTTTGAATGAGATCTAAAATTCTACTTTCTCCATATGAAATCCAATGAGGTCGGAACCACTCTCAAACATCCTGAGTCATTTCATGGTAATGTTAAAAATTTAAGTAAAAGTGACATTCTCTTTAATCCATAAGCTTGATCAGTAGAAGTGAGAGTCTTTTTATAAGTTGAGAGAGCCATCTAAATGCAACAAAAGGCACTTTCCACAATTAAAAAAATAATAAAACACACGAACCCCAAAAAAAAGAAAAAAAAATTAAGTTAAAACAACGGAAACACGCCCGTACGGCTTGGAAACGCGTTTCCGTCCGTACTGGGCATGTTTCCCTCACAGGAAACGGCCCAGTATGGATGGAAACGCGTTTCCAGGCCGTACGGTACGGGGAAACGCATTTTCGTTTCGTTTCAGGGCGGAAACGGACCCCTACCCTACATTTCCTGCAACTTAGGTTTCAAGATTATTGTGTTCTCCTCTCTTTGAGCATTATTCTTGAGCACGTTATTTAAGGCACTGGTTGAATGGCTTGATATTATTATTTCAAAGCTGCTCATAAAATGCTCATAAATCTTTAACAGTAATCCAATTTCACTTTAACAATTCTCCTAAAAACTCAAAATCTTTAACTTAGTTTTTCTATTAGGGACCACCCCCCATAGCTAACTTAGGAGATAGCTTAAACGGAGAGAGTTGGGAGTAGGTGACAACCCCTTCTCTGAATTCCTTGCCACCAACCACACCTTGTGGGGTTGAAGGCTTTTTCCATTAACTTGTAGGTCGGTGTAGGCGGCAAGGAGAGTTAACTTTTTTTGGCGTGGTTTTCAGGAATAAGTCTTCTTGTGCCTGGGAAATCGACTAACTTTAAGTTTTGGCATATTTGAATTTTAGATTTATATTCTTGCTCAAGTGGCGACTCCACTCAATTCTAATTTTGCAAGAGTCTCTACTAGATAAATTCAAGTGGTCTAGTTAGCCCTTCTCCTGATCCTGAAAGGGTTTTTAGAGAGAGGTTAAATAGACTTTCTCATAGTAGAGCTCTTGCTTGTCTTTGGCAAGAGGCTATTTTTGACATTCATTTGTTGTTTCAAGAACAAGTTGAGCCTAACATCATGAATGATCTTTTTGCTTCATGTAACTTTACTAACATTAATGGCTATCCTCACAATATCCCTGACAAGGCTATTGAAAGGTTGCCTTCTTTTCAAGGTAACAATGCCATCAGCGCTGCATCACATGTGAAGAACTTTAATGTCTACATCTTTAAGTGGTGTAACGTTGCTAACTATGAGGATGTAAAGATGAGGCTTTTCGTTCTCTCTTTGGAAGAGGATGCTCTTAATTGGTTCACTGAGCAACCTACTAACTCGTATTATTCTTTACAAAACGATTGTTAATGCTTTCATGGGAAAGTATGGAGAGAGAAGAGAGAATAGTCATTTGATCAGTGCCATTAGCACCATAAAGAAGAATGAGAATGAAACCATGGAGGAATTTAACAAAAGATTCAATGAATTGGTTAAAAGCTTGCCTGCAACTATTTAACCTCCAGATGAATTTCTCTTATGCTCATATTTAGATGCTTTTGGTGTGGATACTGCTTATGAGTTGAGGAGGAAGGAACCTGCAACTTTGGGTATAGCTCAAACTGAAGCCTTGAAAATGTAGAGGGCCAGAAAGAAATTAGGAAAATATGAGATTCCTGGTTTCACTAGAGGGCCATCAAAATCGAATGATTCCAAAGGCAAGGCCAAGGAAGACACTACACATGATTCTTTTAAGGAATTAACTCAACTCATCAAGAGCATGAAAGCAAACCACACTAAAGAAATGCAAGCCATGCAAAGTAGGTTGGTGGCCATGGAAAGATCGCAAGTGCAAAGATTCCAACCTAGGCCAAATAATGGATGGAAAAAGAATAAAGGCCCTCAACAAGATTATAGGCCTCCAAATCCATTGGAATCGACCAACATGGTCGATCAAATTCCCCCTGTTTGTAGGCCATGTAATGAGTTCCATGAAGAAGCCACATGCCCATACATAAAGAGAATTATGGAAGGTAGCATGTTGGAAGATGAACATGTAGGAACTAGTGGTCAAATCAATATGTTCTCCATAGAAGATGAAATATACACTATTGAAAGTGATCAAGAGATTGACCATAGTACTAATAATCTTGGGGTTGACAATATGATTGGAAATCTTGACAAAGTCACTAAGATTTTTTGAGAAAAGCCTACATCTGGACAAATTCTTGCTATGGTAAAACACAAATGGCTAACTTATCAGAGAAGGGATATTCAAGACCGGAATAGTCACATAAATTTTTCTCCTCCTACTTTAGAATTAAATTTTGACTTGGGCAATTGGGTGAATACTGCAAAGGTTTCTATCCCAGTGACAAAGCTTTTAAAGATACCATCTCAAAGGGCCAAATTACTAAGTGCAATTGAAGTTACTCAAAGGGAAGAAAAGCCTAATAATGAACCAAAAGATGAATAAATTGTATTGAAAAGTATGAACTGTTATGTGGGGAACGAAGATCATTTTCCATTTTATGTTTCTTTGATAGTGAATGATTGTCTTTTACACCACTGCATGCTTGATTCAGGGGCTTCATCAAATGTCATGACCAAGAAAGTTATGGAGCAACTGAATTTAACGGTATCTAGGCCCTATCACAAAATATGTTCAATGTGTTGATTTATGGTAGCATCGGATGTGCTCTAGCCTTGTAATTTTGTATATAGGCTAAGACACGTATTCCATAATACCCAAAAAGGATTTTGGAAAATTCCACTTAGAGATGGTTTAATTAAATTAGTTAATCATTTTTTAATGTTTTCCTAAGTCTAAACTTAGGGAAACTGATTAATTAAAGGGTATTAATTAAACCAAATGTGAATCTTCTAGATAAAGTCATGGATCAATTCCTAGTTAATCTTAGCCCTTGATTATGTTTTAAACTTAGCCCTTGATTATGTTTTAATCTTGGCCGTTGAAGGGTCAATGAAAGATTATAAGAAGGAGGGTGAGGGGCCTATGGAAAACACATTGAGCATTTGGCATTTTCGAGCTTGTGAGAGAGACACAACTTTTGATCAAGATCGAATCACTAGGGCAGGGTTGGCTAAGTGATTTCGATCCAGTGATCAGTTCGAGAGAGGGGCAGATGCAGTAACTGGTTAGGAGGACCAGGAGTACATTTCAGAGAGAGAGGCAGCAGTGACGCAGTAGAGGCAGCGCAGTCATCTGTAGGGGTGACGCAGTCCCTGAAGGGGATCATGCAGAAGTGACGCAGTGCCTTCTAGATTCAGTCTAGAGATAGCTGGAAGCTAGGGTTTCTGAGCCAGGAGGGCCAAAACTCAGTTCCAGATCAGATTGATCGTTGTAGAGGAGGAGGTGATGCAGTTCCTTAGCTTGCCCACGTAGGCTTACGCAGTAGCAGCGTAGGCATCAAGTAGAGGCAGAAAGGGGCTTCACCAGCGCTGCTCTGGATCAGTCGGGGACTTGCAGAGTGAGGTATATCACACATTTCTTCTGTTGCCGAGATTTTCTTTGAAGGGTGAGCCGGATATTGGCACCCTAGTTGTACTCAAGATTCTGCTGCTTAATAATGCAAAACCCTCAGATTTGTTGCACTGGTTTTCCCGAGTTGGGTTTTTCCAGTGACTTAGTCCAAAAATAACTGTGTCAAATGTGGATGTTTTTCATTGTATTTTGTTCAATTTGTTTTAACACTTAGATTTATTCCGCAACATTATTTGTGTAGACTGCTTCAGTAATTACTTTGATATTTCACTGTAATGAAATAATTATGGAAAATAATAGGAGAAGTAAATTCAGATTTGTTGCAGTAGGAATCCAGACTTAGGGTTTTTCACATGGTATTAGAGCTTATTCATGCTGAAGTGCAGGAGAAACAAGAGTGAGCCAACATACCAATGCTGAAGGTACTGGGAATTGCGTAAGCATCAGTAGACTACCCTAGTAGTTATGCAGTCAAGGCCAGGAGGGCAAACCAGCGCAGAGAAAGTTCCCTCTGAGAGAGTTGACAGAGGGGTAAGCTTTTTTAGTTGCAGAAGAGGCAGCGTAGCAGACCAGCATAGCTGAAGGACACAGTAGCTGCACAACAGTAAATGCTGGTGCATAAGCATCAGAAAATTTCTGAAAAACACAGTTGGGGATTTCTTGACCTCGAAGAGTTCTCTTACTCAAAGAGACTCAATTTTCCCTATGCAGCAGCAGAAGCATTGACTTACTCCTCGAGGAGTGCGTAAGTCTAGCTGAACAGAGGGTTAGAGGGAGAAGTCGACAGTTGAGGAGATGGCCAGCAACGGATTGCGTGACCAAGATAGGTTGGAGGGTGCCTCCAACTATGTCATTTGGAAGTCAAGGATTCAGTTTCTCCTTGATGACCATGATCTAAAGACCCTCATTGACAGCGTAGTTGCAGAGCTGTTGGATGCAGCACATCTGAGAGCCATCAAGAAGAACATGGCAAGAGCCAAACAAATGATCCTAGATGGCATAAAGGATCACATCATACCCCACATAGCAGCGAAGGACACTGCTAGAGAAATGTGGATAGGGCTGAAAAGCTATATTAAGGATATTCTGAGCAGTGGAAGATGTATCTGGAGGAGAAGATGCGTAACACCAGAATGAAGAAGGGAGAGCGTTTTGACTCTTTCTTGTCTCGAATTTAGGAAAACCGAGACCAGCTGTCAGCAATGGGATCAACACCTAGAGACTCAGAGATGGTAAGGCTCACTCTGAACTCTGTTTCAGAAGACTATCAGGTCTTTGTCCAGAGCATTCTAGGCAGAGAAAGACTCCCAGGATGGGAAGCAATATGGGCAGACTTGCAGCAAGAAGAGCTGAGGAGAGATCTCCTCAAAATCCATATTGAGGATGGCAACAAGAGTTCAAAAGTCAAGAAGGAGGAGGAAGAAAACACAACCCTTGCATCAAAGGGGCAACAACGATAGAAGAAGAAAGATCTGTCCAAGATCAAGTGCTTCAGGTGTGGGGAAATAAGACATTATGCCACACAATGTCCTGAAAAGAAAAATGACAAGGAGGAGAAGCAAGATCCTCAAGTTGGAGATGCCAAGATTGAGGTAGAAGCTGATTGTGCTATGTTAGCTCATATTCCGAAAGGAGGGAAGTGGGCTGACTTGGAGTTGTAGATCCAGAATCTACAACTCGCAAGATCCTTGAGTATTTCTGAACTCTTGGATCACAAACGAGCTACGGGAGCCTTAAGACAGTAGCAGGATGGACAGTTGCAACAGAAGAGGAAGAGACAATGCAACAACAAGCAGTACTAGAGTCTGATCAGCGCAGAAGAAGAGCGGCAACAACAGCAGTTAAGCAGTAGCAATGCAGTGCACAGTGGTGCAGCGCAGTGCAGTGCTCACGCAGTGCAGGGCAGCAACGATGCAGCATATTCAGAGAGCTAGTGCAGAAGTTAGCAGAAGACAATATTATTGTCCAAGATGCAGTTTTATTTGTCCAATTTCGGATGTTTTTCTTGCAACTAGCAACAGTGCAGCAGCAGCAGCAGTAGCAGCAATGGAGCAGCAACAGCGTAGTGTATAGTGGTGCAGCGCAATGCAACAACATGGTTGCATAATTCAGAGGGAGTTGCAGTACAGTAGTAGTAAAGATGCAACATTTGTGCAGTGTTGGTGAGCAACATCAACAACACAACAGTAGATGTTCCAGACGTCAGAGCAACACAGAGTTGTATTGCTAGAGCACTTTCCTCGCTAAGTGGGAGTTTTGATTTATGGTAGCATCGAATGTGCTCTAGCCTTGTAATTTTGTATATAGGTTAAGACACATGTATTCCATAATACCCAAAAAGGATTATGGAAAATTCCACTTAGAGATGGTTTGATTAAATTAATTAATTGTTTTTTAATTTTTTCCTTAAGTCTAAACTTAGGGAAACTGATTAATTAAAGGGTATTAATTAAACTAAGTGTGAATCTTCTAGATAAAGTCATGGATCAACTCCTAGTTAATCTTAGCCCTTGATTATGTTTTAATCTTGGCTGTTGAAGGGTCAACGAAAGATTATAAGGAGGGTGAGGGGCCTATGGAAAACACATTGAGCATTAGGCATTTTCGAGCTTGTGAGAGAGACACAAATTTTGATCAAGATCGAATCAGTAGGGCAGGGCTGGCTAAGTGATTTCGATCTAGTGATCAATTCTAGAGAGGGGCAGATGCAGTAACTGGCTAGGAGGACTTGCAGTGCATTTCAGAGAGAGAGGCAGTAGTGACGCAATAGAGGCAGTGTAGTCATCTGTAGGGGTGACGTAGCCCCTGAAGGGGATCACGCAGAAGTGATGCAGTACCTTCTAGATTCAGTCCAAAGATAGTTGGAAGCTAGGGTTTTTGAGCCAGGAGGGCCAAAACTCAGTTCCAGATCAGCTTGATCGTTGCAGAGGAGGAGGTGACATTGTTCCTTAGCTTGCCCACATAAGCTTACGCAATAGCAGCATAGGCATCATGCAGAGGCAAAAAGGGGCTTCACCAACGCTGCTCCGGATCAACCGGGGACTTGCAGAGTGAGGTATATCTCACATTTCTTCTGTTGCCGAGATTTTATTTGAAGGGTGAGCTGGATATTGGTACCCTAGTTGTACTCAAGATTTTGCTGCTTAATAATACAAAACCCTCAGATCTGCTACACCAGTTTTCCTGAGTTGGGTTTTTCCGGGGACTTAGTCCAAAAATAACTGTGTCAAATGTGGATGTTTTTCATTGTATTTTGTTCAGTTTGTTTCAACACTTAGATTTATTCCGCAACATTATTTGTGTAGACTGCTTCAGTAATTACTTCGATATTTCACTGTGATGAAATAATTATGGAAAATAATAGGAGAAATAATTCAGATTTGTTGCAATAGGAATCCAAACGTAGGATTTTTCACACAGTGGATTCTAAGAGAATTGAAGTGTGTGGGATAATTAAAGATTTATAGGTTTTCCTAGCCGCATACCCAGACAAAATAATGACTATGGATATTGTTGTGATAGATGTTCCTGATTCATGGGGAATGCTCCTATCAAGAAAATGGGCATCAGATTTAGGTGGTAGCCTTCAAATGGACTTGTCATATTCCACCATCCCCATGCCAGATAATAACTTTGTCAAACTTGATCGGGAGTTAGAGAAAAGATATCATGTTGAGGATCCAAGGAAACCCAACAATGAGATTATCTATAGATCATCCCAGATAGGAAGTGATGTTGTGTTGAAAAATTTTCTTCCCTCCTTAATAGAACAGATTCAAAATGAAGAGATTAGGCATAGCTCAAAAAGTGGGGGTACTTCAAATCTTCCATCAGAGCATTTTCAAGACAGAGTTGTAGCATTAACGGTAATTGCATCATCATCGCCATTGCAACTAACTAGGAAGAAAAGAAAAAAACGAAAAAAGAAAAAGGATATACAAAATGAACCACCAGTTTTGAGCAGGATCAAGCCTCAATGCATCAAAAGTCGAAAAAGGAAAAGGAAGAGGTTTGGTATATCTAATGGCCTCAAATAGGTTAACATTGGGGCAAGTCATAGTCCCAAGATAGTCAGAATTGGACAAGGCACATCAAAGAAAGAGCCCATGGATTTGCTTGTGAGTAGGCAGGTTCTCAAGATGGATTTCACAGACATTTGATGCCATGGGGCATCTTGTGTATCATATTCCTAACCCTATCCCTTGTCAATTTTGTTTAAATAGATTTCTTTCATGAATAAATTGATATTTTATGCTCTTAGAATAAAATTTTCATTTCTGTACTTGATTTTATTTGATGATATTTTGAATGGATACTGCTAATATATATCTTTGGTTGGTGGATGCAGATTCCAGGTCCTTGCATACTATCACTTCATATCTTGCATGCATCCCCATATGGAGCCAAATGTTGATCATTGGAGTGGCACCTGAGGATAATGAGAAGACTCCATGCCCAAGGATGAACCAAAAGACATTTGTACCATAAAATATCATCAGATATCATTAGTTCAATAGATGCACAGATTCCATGCCCTACGGGGAATTGTAATAAGTGATGTAATGATGAATTTGAGTCAGTATTGAGTCTGTAACAGGCCTAGGATGTTGGGACTCGATCAACAAGTGAGCACCCTTTGGAGTGTATTTTTTTACTTGGTTAACTATTCCTTCTTTTTAGCAGCAAATGATTTTCTAGGTTTTTTCACTCATTGCATTGCCCCAAAGCCGGGGTGACGGCTTGAAGGTTGAGCCCCTAACGCATCTTAGTGTCTAGAGTCAATGTATATTACCATACTAGTTCACACAAAAAAATTCGTAGAATTTGGTTAGGTCTAGGTAGTGATTTTTTAATTTTTTAGATTTCCCGCAGGTCAAAAATTGCAATAAAAATTGTAATTGGATTGTAATAAGTGTTGTCCAGAGAAGTTGTATGGGGTGTGAGTGTTATGTAGGTAAATCCTCTTTGCGGACAGAGACGATCCCTCTCGCCCTAGGGTGGGTCTAGTAACAAGGAATCATGCTAGAGTGTAGGTTCCTAGACATTTGAATGAAAGAGGATGCGAATAAGATGGCCTACCTGTGGTCCAAAGCTACCGTCGACACTTGTAGTGATGATGAGAACTTCCCACTCCTGATCAAAGGCAAGTCACAACCTTTCCGCTTCTCACGGTTGGACACCTGCACAGAGATCAGAAAACGATAACCACATACCACATACTAATTTCATCCAAAAGCTACTAATCAGTGAGAGAAGATTAGCATATTGCATTCGATAAAGACAAAACACAAGACGGGAACCAGACAATAGTCACTTATATTAATAGGTAGAAAGAAGAGATACAACCATGCTCTGACGTTGTGGTCTCCTCCAGCGAGGCTCAGGTGAAGCACGTCTCAAAGCTCGTCGGGGAATTCGGACGGGATAAGGGACCTCTCAATGGATTTATCCTTGTTCTACCTTCTCAATAACTCAGTTATTCAAATATAATGTGTTCAGTTCTTCAAGTTCAGCTAGTTTTCATAAAGGGAGAAGGCTTGTTTATATAGAGGGAAAGAGGAGGTTAGTATCCCTACAAAGGTGGAAGGGAGGCCTATCCTTTAGGAGTGTTCCAAGGGAGGTGGAAACTACTAACTAAAGGAGGAGGCCTGTGGTTGTTTCAGTTCAACCACTCCCAATGACTCATCTCGGAGGTGGTTGCAATGGAACCTCCGCCTCTATTTTTAAAAAACATTTCATAAATAGCTTGGCGCGGGCATTATACTAGGACAGAGCGCGAGGTGGTGCGGGCCCTAGTGTTAATCTTCCACTTCGGCGCGAGGGCAGAACTGGCTACTCGCGCCAGGGCAAAAATAGGGATTTTTACTGTTCTGCTCAAGGAAATGTCAACAAGAAGAATGTTGCCTTCATCAAAAGGGATGCAATGATGTTATTTGCAAGGCATGACACTATTCATAAGTCACAGAAATGACCCTCCAATGTGCGGGATGGGGATTGCAGGGATAGTGACAAAATGTTGTGTAACAGATGCCCCCTAAAGTATGATGTCCGAGGGAGAGGGAGGGGTGAAATGCTTTATGAGAACGCGTTCGAACCAAACACCGCTTTCGGAAAACCTGCAATTACAAATACAACTGATATCTCTGATACATGATCATGTGGCATGGTCGTAGCCATCCATAAAAGAGTATATAAAAACTGAGATCTAGGTATGGACGCAGCCATCCAGTAGCAAAGATCAACAAATAGACTCAGGTATGGTCGCAGTCATCCAATCAAAGAGTCATGCAATAAGTCATGATAATCCACAAAGAACTCACAGCTTGGATTTTATCAGACAAAACCCAGGGTCTTGCGCTCCATCTCGATCAGAACAAGTACAAATTCAAGCATTGAATATGTGAGCTGAAGTCGAACATGCAAGAAAATCGTCTGATTACCAGCCAATGATAAAAACTGTTAACAGACGCGAGAGAAACCACCAATAATGACAATGGATCTCAAGGTACGAAAGGTACAATCCACGGAATGTGAATAGTGATCTGGCATCAAACACCCGCAGAGTCAATCGATCGAAGGCCAATGATGTGGAGCTTACGTCAAATGCGAAGAACCTGCCATTGAGGCATGCAGGCTCCAAGGTACCGAAAAATGAGTCTCTAGATCAGATTCCTGGATAATGAGCTGAAGTCGACAGGAAGTGATCTGATCGAAGGTGGGCCATAATGTTTCCCATATCATCGACACGAGACAAAGGAATCAAGACCAACAAAGAATTAGAGGGAGGTTGAAAACTTCAGAGGCAAACTTCTCTTGAACATATCAGCAGCACGACAATGGATTTGGCAGTATTTGACATCAAAAGATCTGAGGTCATGATGACGTGGTAAAGAGCAAATGAGAGGTCAAAAGAGATTACCCAAACCCATGGAGGCAAAAATGACGAAATGAGATGTCCCCAACCCAACACGAATGTAGACAAGTGCCATGTTCAAGAGCGACATACTGCCAACACGACTACAATCTGGTTCCATTTTCCCCCACCATTTCTGGCGAGTACCCCAATTATTTTTGAAAACAAGCTTGAAGGGGATAGCATATGCTTGTATTGTAAGTTTATCCTTCGGACAAATCCGTCCTAGTATATTTTACGAGCCCTAGGAAGGAGGAACTCGAATAACGTCATGGTGATGAAGCCCGATGTCATCAGAGTTTAACGAGTGTGACAAAGGAAGAACTCGACATCTTTTCATGTTTAGAGAGTTTGAAAAGAAGGCAGAAAAGAAAACTCTAGCAGTCCCTTTTTGTAGGTAGTCTTACAGATCCGAAAAGGTAGAAAACTGTCTGAGAGAACCTCTTAGTCGCGATAGGCTAAGGTATTCCTTTTTCGTAAATAATCTATCCTAGCCCGAAAAAGGGGTAAACGTGTACTGGGTAGATATCATTTCGCAGCCATTTAATGAGTTCAAAACGACAAGAGTCTCGGCAATATTTTCAGTTTTAGAGAGTCAAAAAAGAGTTGAAAGTTGACTCCTCCTGGAGGAACGAGTGGTATAAAGGATAGCAATTGGTTCCGGTGATGGTGGAACTACTCAAAACAAGTAAAGGTCAAGAGGCTAGCTAACAAGACCACTCATCGCAGCGATTCCTCAGGAATGGGTGAAACAACCAAGTGAAGGCATATGATCCGCCGTGCAGACGGTGACGAAGGAATGAGAAAACCAAGGCTCATCTGGCAAAACAGGCTGATAAAATGGGAATCACAAAAGGTAAAATGGGAATGGTTTCATTTTTACACAAGCTTGAAACAAAGAAACTCTTCTTGAAGTTGGTTTCATTTTTACACAAGCTCGAAACAAAGATAAACTATGCTTGAAACCGGTTTCATTTTTACACAAGCTTGAAATGGAAACAAACTATGCTTGAAAAAGTAATCATGCCCCCAGCATGGTGACTCATTTCGAGGTACATGCCCCCCAAGCTTCAGTCCATATGAACGGTAGATGGAGTGAAGGTTCAAATTACGAGATCAATAGAAAGACTCTACTGGGATTTTACGAGATCTGGCAAAGACTCGAATTGAACGGGAACATGTTTCATTGTTTTAATGAGGTTGACATCTTGTTTCATTAAAAGAACTATCCTCATGACATCTTGTTTCATTTTTTAGGGAGCTTGACACAAGGAAACGAACTGTGCTCCAACGAGCTTGTTTCATTTTTTAAGGAGCTTGACACAAGAAAACAAACTGTGCTCCGACAACCTTGTTTCATTTTTTAAGAAGCTTGACACAAGAAAAATGAACCGTGCTCCAACGAGCTTGTTTCATTTTTTAAGGAGCTTGACACAAGAAAATGAACTCTCCTTCGACGAGCTTTCATCATGATGAATAAAAAGTCATGGCTTCCAAGAGTTCCACACCGGATGGGAGAACAGCATCTCGGAAATCAGGACCCAATGCCCCTAGCACACGATGCACAATGGCACTATCATTGAATGCGGGCATGGGACAAGTAGCCACATAATTAACCTGCGGCGGGGAAGATACAACTGGCGGATAAAAACCCGGAAGGGACGATGGTGGACCAGATGTCATGTCAGGACCGAAGAATGAAAGCTGATCAATGGTCACGATCTGACCTTTATGTGGAAAGCAGATCACACAAAAGAGGGAAGAGACAACCGCCCCCATGACATAAGCATAGTCGCGGCCCAAGAGTAAATTGAAATCCAAGGGGCCTTGGACAACCATCACATCTATATAGACGGTTTTTCCTCCCCAAGTAATAGGCAACTTCGGAAGGATCCCTAACGGTTGATTGGTTCCTCTGTTAAAAGCTAACAGATTCTGCATAACAGGCACAAGCGGTGGAGAACCAAAAGCTTGCCAAGTAGTTGAAGACAGAATACTAATAGACATGCCTTCATCTATAATCGTGCTAGGTACGATCATATTGAAGACCGGTACCATGATCTCAAAAGGCACATAAGAAGGAAAGCGGTATCCTGCAAATCGACTCCAATCAAAAGAAGCAACTGAGCTATTATCCCTAGTATGGTCGCCAACTTGTTATGTAGGTAAATCCTCTCTGCGGACAAAGACGATCCCTCTAGCCCTAGGGTGGGTCTAGTAACAAGGAATCATGCTAGAGTGTAGGTTCCTAGACATTTGAATGAACGAGGATGCGAATAAGATGGCCTACCTGTGGTCCAAAGCTATCGTCGACACTTGTAGTGACGATGAGAACTTCTCGCTCCCGATCAAAGGCAAGTCACAACCCTTTCGCTTCTCACGTTTGGACACCTGCACAGAGATCAGAAAACGATAACCACATACCACATACTAATTTTATCCAAAAGCTACTAATCAGTCAAAGAAGATTAGCATATTGTATTCGATAAAGACAAAACACAAGATGGGAACCAGACAATAGTCACTTATATTAATAGGTAGAAAGAAGAGATACAACCATGCTCTGACGTTGTGGTCTCCTCCAGCGGGGCTCGGGTGAAGCATGTCTCAAAGCTCGTCGGGGAATTCGGACGAGATAAGGGACCTCTCGATGGATTTCTCCTTGTTCTACCTTCTCAATAACTCAGTTATTCAACTATAATGTGTTCAGTTCTTCAAGTTCAGCTAGTTTTCATAAAGGGAGAAGGCTTGTTTATATAGAGGGAAAAGAGGAGGTTAGGATCCCTACAAAGGTGGAAGGGAGGCCTATCCTTTAAGAGTGTTCCAAGGGAGGTGGAAACTACTAACTAAAGGAGGAGGCCCGTGGTTGTTTTAGTTCAACCACTCCCAATGACTCATCCCGGAGGTGGTTGGAAAGGAACCTCCGCCTCTATTTTTAAAAAACATTTCATAAATAGCTTAGTGCGGGCATTACACTGGGACAGAGCGCCGGGTGGCACGGGCCCTAGTGTTAATCTTCCACTTCGGCGCGAGGGCAGAACTGGCTACTCACGCCAAAGCAAAAACAAGGATTTTTACTGCTCTGCTCAAGGAAATGTCAACAAGAAGAATGTTGCCTTCATCAAAAGAGATGCAATGATGTTATTTGCAAGGCATGACACCATTCAAAAGTCACAGAAATGACCCTCCAATGTGCAGGATGGGGATTGCAGGGACAGTGACAAAATACTGTGTAACAATGAGTAATCAAAATTACACCTCTCACCCTCAAATTTCTACTATGACACACTTTTAGGGGTTAATAATGATTTTTGGAACCTCAAAACCCACATTTCCTAAGTTTAGTGGACATTGTGGCATTTAATTACGCTAGAATTAAATAAAATAGAGAGAAATAAATTATTCCATGTGACAAAATGACGTGGAAATTATTCTAAGTCAAAGAGTTGAATCAACAGACATGTGGAGGCTGATTGAGCATTTTGCATCATTAATTCATCATTTATTTATCTACATTCGAATTTGCCAAATACAAAGCAACACTTACACTCAAGAAAAGTCGAATTTACTAGAGGCAGTTGAGCATAAAAGGAATATTCTACTGGATCGTTTGACTAAAGACCAAGTGGGGACCTCTTCTCACGAGCTATCTGGAGTGCAACAACACTCAACATTGCACTTAGAAGATTTACGCTATTTGGACTGTGTAGTCACTCAGAGCCACCACGCAGTTCTCAGGGACCTACGCAGAAGATCACTGGGGTCAGTTACAGGTACGGTTTTAGTTGGTTCGAGTTTGCGGTCACGAACTCAGTGTAGCATGGGACTTCCTCTGGCTTATGGATGAGTTCACTAGATCATATGGGAATTTGGTTTTCTTAGGTGTACACAAAGAAATTCGATTTTTCTCTGGGTGTCTCTGTCTTTTCCATATGGAACTTGGCTTACCTTTACTCAGGTTTTGCTTCAAGTTCACTTCTCACGTGCATTCATCCTTGGGAATTGCTCCTGAATCTCTATATAACAAAGCCATTGGTTATTGTATTGTATCATGTTATGAGCTATTGGGCTTGAGGAAACTCTGCCATTTTTGTATATCAATAAAATCAAGACTTTGGGGCTATTTAGTGGATGTTCTCTTGGCGTTATGAGGTGATTTATTTCCATACTATTGTTATTATATTTGAATTCATTTACATGCTTGATTAGTATTAGTTTACATTTTCCATCTAGCTTGGATTGATGCATGCAAGCTATCTTGCATGCATCATTGATTTAGAGTATTAATATAGAAATTAGCTTGCCAAGTCATTTTCGAAGGAATGTTTGGTTTATCTATTTCATTATGATGCTCTAATCCTTTTGCAGTCTGATATTTGTTTAAAGTGTGTAGAGAAGATCTATTCGTATTGTGTTCAGGAAATCCATCCGGGCGTGGGAGAAGTCTCAAATAGATCAACTCACTCCTAGATTCAAAGCGATCCAAGACTCAGCTACTTTCAACCCCAAGTTTTGCATCAAAGGAAGACAAAGAGGGAGTTTCTCGTTCTCTAGCTACTTGATCTTCTATTTCCAATTCTAAAATTTAAAAATTTACATTTGTAGATTGTCTTAAAGTCATATTTGCTACTTCAAGAGCATTTTTCTAGACTAGGAAAGAATGGGGTTTCGCTCCCATTCCTTGGGCTAGTGCCTTTTTATATTAAGTTGTACTTTAGATCCTTTTTATTTCAGCCTAACGTTTGGTTTTCTTTCTTAACCCGCAAGCTTGAGCATGAAAAGCGAGGAGCTTGAGGAAAAGATGGCAAAAGGCAATTGATCCTCCTTGCATGTAAAGACTTCCATTACTTCAAAATCGAATGTTAGGGAGGCCGTAAGCACTTTTCGGACAGCAACAAACTTGATCTTTTCCGTGGGTCTTGGAGCCTTGAAAAAATCGTATTTTGAAGGTTTTCTCCATAAGCTGTGTTGTAAATTTTTGAGGAGGGGATTAAGCCTTTTTCCAAGCTTTTTATTCGTAGAAGGATCTCCTTTTGGGCAGCCTTTTTAAAGGGTGTTTTCCTCACTTGTAATCAATAATAAAATAACTTTTGTTGCTTGAGGGAGCTTGGGATATTTTTCCCATGGTATCCCCCTTTCTTGGTTGAAGAGCAAGGAATTTCTTGTGTCGATTGATTCATTTTCTAATTTTCGTTTTATGCATGGTAATGAATTAACAGTTAATGCACTCTACATCCATCTAACTAAATTTCGGTTAAATTAAACTTATATGCATGAACGCCAATGCTACAAACTTGAGCAATTTTTTTTTTTTTTTTTTTTGTGTGTGAGCAATTCGCATGGTTGGGAAAATTCCATTGATTTAATGTTTATGCTTCATGCATGTTGAAGAGCCATTGAAACACCTTTTTTATCTCATTCCACTTACCATTAAATTCTACAACACACATAAGTCTATTGTTTCTCTCAAAGTTTGGGTTATTATTGCAAGTACGCACCATCTTTTGTGGAAAATTTGCATGTATCATTTAAATGAGATTAATCAACCTTCATTTCACACAAGAAACTCATTAAAAGTTACCTCCAACATAACTTGGTTTTATAGACCTCTAGGGACCCTCTACTTCCCTATTGAATTCTCACTATGAGATCCACATAATTTGGGCGAGGGTGATGTCTGGGGATTGAAGAGTTGAATTGAAATATTTGTTGTAGAGTAAGTTTAACTAAAATGAACCAAGAGCACTCTTCATATTTTTGCAAAGTTTATATTCATTTTCAGTATCTAAATTTTTGGTTGTTTGTAACTATGATAAGATATGTTTAAATGTTGTGATTTGGTTATCTTGCACATATCTTGTGCTGACATCTTTTGTTTCCGTTTCAGGATTATTGTGTTCTCCTCTCTTTGAACATTATTCTTGAGCACGTTATTTAAGGCATTGGTTGAATGGCTTGATAATATTATTTCAAAGCTGCTCATAAAATGATCATAAATCTTTAATAGTAATCCAATTTCACTCTAACAATTCTCCTAAAAACTCAAAATCTTTAATTTAGTTTTTCTATTAGGGACCACTCCCCATAGCTAACTTAGGAGATAGTTTAAACGAAGAGAGTCGGGAGTAGGTGACAGCCCCTTCTTTGAATTTCTTGCCACCAACCACACCTTGTGGGGTTGAAGGATTTTTCCACTAACTTGTAGGTAGGTGTAGACGACAAGGAGAGTTAACTATTCCAACGCTCAATTTCTCTAGGGGATCGAGTAGTGTATGCTTGTATTGAGATGGTGGTTCCAATCCTAGAAGAAAGGGCTCAATTCAGGGTTGAAGAGGAAAGCTAGTTGATATATATATATCCACACTCAGTTCAGATAAGAAATAAACACTTAGTTCAGATCTGATATAAACACTACGTTTGCTGTTAGTATCATAATTCTGGGCATAATACTCATGTAATTTGAAGAAGACAAGTGGCTGTACCTTTCATTGTTCAGGGATGATATATTGTGGAGCTGGCAGCATTCTATCATGTAGCAGAGTTAAAACTTGAGCAGTGTAGCATCAATTTGCTGAAGCAAATCCCAGGTTCTTATTCCTATTGTATTGGAAAATCCTCTTATCAGTTCAGAAAATTAAATATATGTATGTTTTGTTGAATATTTCTGAGTTGTCCTTTGTTGAGAAAAATGTGAATATTCGGCTAACCCCAAATCCTATTGTAGCAATTGGAAATAATTATCCTAATTGTTAAATTAATTCTTAACAATATATTTGCAGTTTTCTACGACAAACACTGAATTACTCACACTGCAACCTACACAAATAAACTATGGAAGAAAAATAAACGCAGGAAGAAATACATGCACACACACAGATAACACCGTTATTTTTGGACCAATGTCTCCGGAAAAACCCAACTCGGGAAACCCGGTGCAGCAGCTGAGGGTTTTATTTTTATGCAGTAGTGAAATATTTGAGTACAACTGGATGCCCAAACTGGCAATCCTACAGAGAAAAACTGGCAAAAATATCTAGTGAGGAATTTCCTCACTCCACAGGCGAATCCGAGCACTGACCTCAGCTGGAAATGGAGTTGTCCAGACTCCAAATTGCCTCTGCGCAGTCTCTATGTCACCTTCATGCAGTCTCTGCATCACCCAGTGTGGAACTGCGTCACCTCAAGCTATCTTGTCAGCTGCTGTCTGAGAAATTGTCACTCTCGGCCTCTAGGAACTCTTCCCAGCTTTCGACAACGAATCACTAATTCTCCTCCAGCAAATACAATTCACCCACTAAAGCTACAGCGCTGCCACTGCGTCAGCCTCACTGTGGCTTCTCTGCCTCTCTGCAAATGTACTCACTGGATCTAGAATGCCTCCTCCGACTTCACTATCTCTCTGCCCCTCTCTCACTGCTTTGATTTTACTAAATCACTTCCGACAACAAAATGTTTTTACTCTGGAAATCGATTTCCCCGTAAAATCGAACTTCTCAAGTATCTCCAATGATTTCTCCAAGCTCCATCGACTTCTTCTTATAATCCTTCGTTGAGACTTCAACGACCAAGATTAGATCTTATTCAATGGCTAGGATTAACTAGAAACCGATCCATGTGACTTTCTAGAACATTCACACCATGACTTAATTAATTTTGATTAATTAATCATATTCTCTAAGTTTAGACTTGGGAAATAATTAAAAAAGGACTAATAATCTAATTAAGTCGTCTCTAGGTTGAATATCCAGAAACGATTTCTGGGCTTTGGAGATCTCATGTATTCTTGCCTCTCCACAAAATTAAAAGGCTAGAAAATATCTGATGCTACAAAAACTAACAATCCTTCTTAGCGAGGAATGTGTTCTAGTACACTGCATCTCTTTGGTAGGAATACTCTGCTTTTGCACCATCTCCTGTAAGCTGCTGATGTTTGGCTACTGCTACCCACCAACCACTGTGCAACTCTGATATGCACTGCATCTGTGTTGCTGTTGACCCTATTGAACTGTTGCCAACACTGCATCTGCACTGTAACTCCTTCTCATATGTTGCTGTTGCAATTGCAACATCTGCAACTGAGAAGCATCTGAAATATTGAACCAACTGTGCTCAGTATGATGCATCTGTCTCCCGAGTCCTTACTGCTACTAGCATCTGCACTGTCACTGAAGGCTCTGCGCTGTTTCTGACTCTGCACTGCTACCAATTCTGCACTGCGCTCCCCAACATCTGACTGCAACTAGTCTTTGCAACTGTCACTCTGGCATCTGATTGCATCAACTGCCACTGGTCCATCCTGCTACTGAAATACTGTGGGCTCCTATAACGAGGTATTGATTCAAGAGGTTGACCTCCTCAAGAATCCTTCCCATACGTAGCACTCTGGGGCTACAAAACCAAGTCACCCCACCTCACACTTGGAGGGATGTTTGCAATCATGGTGAAATCTTCCTCCAGCCTGGAGGACAACCTATCAATCTCGGCAGAAGCTGCCTGCTAGTCCTGCTTCTCCTCCTTGTCCTTCTTCCTGAGACAACACTGAGCACTATAGTGGCCTAGCTCGCCACACTTGAAGTACTTAATCTTCGACAGGTCCTTCTTCCTACGCTCCCCCTGTCCCTGACTGGGACCCTTAGATGCAAGGGTGACATTCTCCTCTTCCTTTACCTTCTTCGATCCAACGCTGCTGCTGCTGCCACTGATGGTGCTCTTCATAAGATCTCGCCTCAACTCTTCATGCTACAAGTTTGCCCACATCTTGTCCCATCTTGGCAAGGTTTCTCTGTCCAAAATATTGGACGAACACCTGCCACTCCTCGGAGACGGAGTTGAGAGCTACTTGCACTAGCTCTGTGGGTTGAGGTGTTGACCCTACAACTGTGACCTCATCTTGGATCTGCTGAATCCTGGTAAGGAAAGGATCTATACGCTCCCCCTTCTGCATATAGATGCATCTCAACTTTTCTTTTAAGTACATCTTCCGCTGCTCGGAAGATCCCTGGTATAGCGTGGAAAGAGAGTCCCACATCTTTGGTCGTTCCAAGGGCTGCTATTTGAGATGCCACATGATCCTGAACTCCATCAAGGATCAATCTCTTTGCCTTCGCCATCTCCTTCTTGTACTGCTTCAGCTGATCTGGATCCGTGGGGACAACTACCACATTATCGATATATGCTTTGAGATCATATTCATCTAGAAGGAATGAAATCCTTGCCTTCCAATTCACATAGTTGGAAGCTTCATCCAACCTGTCCTGATTTCGAAGCCCGGTTGTGGCCATCTAAAAAAAAATGCCGAAAATCTCCTCTTCCATTTTGATAAGCTCTACGCACTCCCTTTTGGAGTGAGATACTTTGCCCATAACTACTATCTGTAAGGGAAAACAAACTTCTTGAGACTAGAAGTTCCTTGAGGAAAATTTTCCCTCAGTGTGTGCTCTTCTTCCTCCCGATGCTAGCTCTGCTGCTGCAAAACTCCTGCGTCCCGCTGGAGATATGCTCTGCAAGTGCCAAGAAAATATTGGCTGCTCCCTCTGCCTCTAGAATTTCTCGATCCAGAGAAATCTAGTTTTTTTGTCGCTCTCTCAGAAAAATCGATTTTCCTCAAGAAATACGACCTTTGGCCAAGGAACTGCACAATCCTCTAGGGTTTCGAACGGCTGCTCACGCTGAGCAATGAAACTCCTCTTCTCTTCTGCTACTGAGCTCTCCGACTAATCATCTGCGCTCTGATACCATGTGAATATTCGGCTAACCCCGAATTCTATTGCAGTAACTAGAAATAATTCTCTTAATTGTTAAATTAATTCTTAACAATATTTTTGCAGTTTTCTACGACAAACACTGAATTACTCACACTGCAACCTACACAAATAAACTGCGGAAGAATAATAAATGCAAGAAGAAAAATATGCTCACCCACAGATAACACCATTATTTTTGGATCAATGTCCCCGGAAATAACCAACTCGGGAAAACCGGTGCAACGACTGAGGGTTTTATTATTATGCAGTGGTGAAATATATGAGTAGAATTGGATGCCCAAACTGGCAATCCTATAGAGAAAAACTGGCAAAATTATATATTGAGGAATTTCCTCACTCCATAGGCGAATCCGAGCACTGACCTCAACTCGAAATGGAGTTGTCCAAACTGTCTCTGTGCAGTCTCTGCGTCACCTTCACGCAGTCTCTGCGTCAACCAACGTGGAATTGCGTCACCTCAAGCTGTGTTGTTAGTTGCTGTCTGAGAAATTGACCCTCCTAGCCTCTGGGAACTATGCCCAACTTTTGGCACTGAATCACTGCTATTCCTCCAGCAAATACGAATCACCCACTGAAGCTACTGTGTTGCCACTACGTCAACCTCACTGTGGATTCTCTGCCTTTCTGCATATGTACTCATTGGAGCTAGAATGCTTCCTCTGGCTTCACTATCTCTGCCCCTCTCTCATTGCTTCGATCTTATTGAATCACTTCCGACATCAAAATATTGCTACTCTGGAAATCGATTTCCTAGTAAAATCGAGCTTCTAAAGTATCTCCAGTGATTTCTCCAAGCCCCATCGGCTTCTTCTTATAATCCTTCGTTGAGACTTCAACAACCAAGATTAGATCTTAATCAATGGCTAGGATTAACTAGAAATTGATCCATGTGACTATCTAGAACATTCACACCATGACTTAATTAATTATGATTAATTAATCATATTCCCTAAGTTTAGACTTAAGAAATAATTAAATACTGACTAATAATCTAATTAAGTCGTCTCTAGGTGGAATTTCTAGAAACAATTTTTGGGTTTTGGAGATCTCATGTATTCTAGCCTCTCCACAAAATTTTAAGGCTAGAACACATCCGATGCTACAAAATCTAACAAAAGATCCCTCTTTGACTGTTATATAGTGCATATTTATGGTGTTTCTCTCTTTGAATTTAATATAAACAGTGTCTTGCTAATTTGCAGGAATTTGGGAGCATTAGCTTAGCACTGTGTATCTTTGCATAGGTTGAAATATATTAAAAATACACTACAGCCATCCACCGACAAACTACTCAGCAAAACTACACAAAGACAATCACAAGAATACTTAGAAATTTGGTGTGAAATTTGAGGTATTCTTGAGGGGGAACATTACAACTTCTTGAGGTATTCCTGAGAGGGAACATTACATGTTGCCAGAAGAGGATCTATATTGTTGTTGATGGAAACTCCTCTTTAAATATTTTAACCAAGAAGGTAGACTTGCTTCCTCTTTGGCAATGGGGCCAAAAATGTTACCACAAAATCTAACAGGCCTTGAAGAGGGAAACCCTGCAAGTCAAAGAGCTAGACTGGGTGCTAACAGTAAGACAATGGTTCACTGTCACCACAGCCAATGTCCCTTGCTCTTTACGAACATTCACCAATGGGAGGAGTCTTGGTAGGATGATAATCACCTTTAATAGATGTTCTAGGTTTTATGGTGCTAGGTGATGAGGTGGAACCTCTTAAGGGAAGCTTAAGGTGATGAAATGATGCTTCTAAAGGTACTTTTCTCTCTCTAAGAGACCTAGAAAAGACTTGTGCAAGACCTAGGGTTTTATAGGTGATCGTGGATCGAGGCACTCCCAAGATCAAGGCAAGGAGGAGAAAGGGCTTCTTATGATTTACTTCACCAAGTACTAGGTTCATACAACCCTCAAAGAAGTCCCCAAGTCGAGGAAATAAAAAGCTAGGGTTTCCCTCTTACGACACACCTAGGGCAAGAGATTTTATGGGTGAAAACCAATTGGATGCCCACCAAAATTTGAGGTCAAGAAGGTAAGACCTTAGTCTTGGTGTCTAGGCTCTTGGAATCTACCAAATCACTCTCTAGTGCAATTCTCTTTATGCCCTAGCCTAGCTATCCTATTTTGGGGGAGTGAAATTTAGAAAAGGAAATTTATGGAGAAAATATGAGTTTGATCACCAATGACTTGGACTAGCGCCTTGTCCTTTGGCCATATGGAGTCCTAGATGTTTTAGATTAGCCAAAGTTGTTTCTAAGGAGGTCAAGAATTGATGCCGTAGGTACTAACTCTCAACAATTACCCACTCAAGAATTATAGATTTTTATGGAGAAAATCAATGTTTCACCACTAGGAACATTCATCCATGTCATGACAATACTATATGGAATTGTCATCCAAATAGCTTTCAAATTTTAACTTCACAAAATTAGGGCATAATGTAGCATTAATCTAGTTGCAACAATTCCATACATTAGACCTTATTTCAAAAGAAAAATTACAACAAAAGGTACTTACAAGATGACATGCAATATATCCATCCATAATCCAAGAGATTGCTCCTAAAGAAAATAAAAAATCAACTCCAAATATCAAAATGCATCTAGGATACTCCAATAACCAATCTAAGAACAAGTGCAAATTAGCCTAAGAGGCCGAAATTCCCAAGTGATGATGATGATTCAATCCAAATGAAATGATTTTCTATTTATATGTATTCTACTAGGTTGAATTAGGCCTACAAGCCCCTCGGGCCTCAACATTATAAAAATCGGTAAGATACATCCCTTCGTCATAAGTCGACCAAGTAGTTTTTCAAAAATATGAATTAGCCATTCAAATGCAAGCCAAAAATGATGACGTCATGCTGATGTAGGGTTGTTGGAAGGAAATGTTGAGTCCTCTTTGTGCCAAAATGTGAGAGAGGGGTCCATGAATCTCGAACTAGGGGATAACCCCCATTTCCCCATGTAAGTCATCGTGTGGGCCCCAATTTTATGTTTGGGGCACAAAAGCTGATCTCATGGGTCTCTTAATGATAAAATAGCCTGTAATGCTCCAATACTAAGGGCTTTGACGATGGTGCTTGCCCTCCCATGTCTCAAGGGGTGAGACAAACTTCCTCTAGGCCTTGGATCAACTGCCACATGATGTGGTAAATGTTAATCCGAGTGGGGCACAGAGGTCCAAGTGCATCATCTCGTGAATAATGTGGGACAATGAGTAAATTGTTGAGGGTGCTGAAGGTGCCCATGGCTTGAAATGATGCTTTGCACATGATGGGAGTCCCATGGATCTCAACGCTTCACCCGAGGGTGTCGATATGATCCTCTGGTGGAATTGGGCCCCAATTAAGTTGCCCAATCCATGATGAAACTACTTGCCATTCACATATAATTTTTAGTGCTATATCTTAGTGTTCCATGGGGTTGCTTCCCCCCACCTAGGGGTCGAGTTTCTGAGCTCCCTCGCGCTTCGGGGACTTGGGGACGAAAGGGGGACGTTTCCCCACGCTCCCAAAAATCAGGGGGCGCAAGGAATCTCCGAAGGGGGCATTTCCGAGAATTTGGTGGTCGTTTCCTCTGTTGGGGTCATTTCCTAGGGCAAAAGCGGGTGTGAGGGGGCGTTTCCCAATTAAAAATTTGCAATTTTTTTAATGAATAAAAAAGGAAAATTTGCATTTGCATTTGCCTAAAGGGTTAAAGAGGTTAAGTTTATTTTTCATTTGCATTTCGTTGCAGCTACCACCTGCGACTTGATGAACATTGGATGCTGCCCCTTCACTTGACTAAACTCCGCCATCGCTTGTCAAGACTCTAAACTTCACCATCATTGCTGAGAACTCCGCCATCGAAGCAGTGAGAACTTCGTCACTCGACTAAACTCCATCGCCCATTGACTAAATTGAGAACTCCATCGCATGAGTAGTGAGAGCTGCTATTGTCGTTGCTCAAGAGTTAGAAGCTGTCGTCGCTCAGAAGTTTCCCTCATCGGCTCGTCACTACCTGTTGCCATTGCTCAAAACCGTTGCTACCTGCTCGGTGAAGTTCGAGCTGCCGTCACTACCTGCTCGGTGAAGTTCGAATGGTGAACCATCACCATCGCTACCCTTTGCAGCTGTTGCGTTACCCAGTCACAATGTCTCTTGACCATCGCTGCCCATCGATTCCATAGTAAGGCTTGTCGCTTAAGCGAACTTTAATTTTTATATTTTTTTCAAATTTATTTCCCTTTCCTCAAGTTGGAAAAATTAATTATTCATTACTTGAAGTTATGCAAGTGTAAAACAGTGAACACTAAAGTCTAAAACAGTCAAATTGAAATTTAAAAAATTAAATAGGCTTGTTTCATCATTCATGGGCACACGTGGGGAAAATTAATTTATTGAATTTATTATTTCAAAACTGAAATTTTTTAAACCTATTTGCAGCCTACAACTTACAGGCTACAACTATGAGTTAGAGTTATTTCGAGAACAGTGGTAACAGTGACAACACCTACAGTGCTAGTGAGTCACAAGATGCACCACAAGAAATTGAAAGTAGTGCGAGTCACAGGAGGGTAGGAAATCAGAATAGGAATTTGCATGGTGTAAATTCTGAAGGCCCACCAAGAGAGCTGGAAAAATTTACAAAGGGGACATTTAATCTGCTAAAACTCCTTCTAATCTATGCAACTAGACTTCCCAAAAAAAACGAAAAGTTGGTGGTGGGTCACGTGATTGGGTCTGCAATATTTGTGGGCATCACTTTGTTGGCAACTGTACTAGGGTGAAGCAACATATTTTGGCTATTACAAGTAAAGGAGTCAATGTGTCCCTCAAAGAACCTGAATCCAGCTCAAAGACAACAACTTTGGAGGCTAGAAAGGGCAACCACTGGGAAATGACTATTTTCTAGTAAAAATGTTGATCCATGCATCCAGTGCTTCATCAAAAAAGGCAAAGGGTTCCACTGGTGCTACAGTGTTTGGGATGTACAATGTTCTAGATTGAGATGACACAAATGATGCAATTGGAAAATTTCTTTTTTCCAATGGAATTCCCTTCCATGTTGTTCATTCACCTTATTACAAGGAAATGGTCCAAGCATTTGCAAAAATAAGGCCTTCATATGTACCACCCGGAGAACATAAGCTAAGAACAACAATTTTGGATAGACAAGTGTCCAAAATTATTGTGCAAAAAGAGAGAATGAGACAAACATGGTTGAGGTTTGGTTGCTCTATTGTTATGGATGGATGGACTGACATCCGAAAATGCCCACTAATCAACATTATACTGACATCTGTAGAAGGTCCATTCTTTCTTAAAGCTGTTGAATGTTTTGGAAAGCGCAAGGATGCATCTTTCCAATTTGAACTTCTTCGAGAAGCTATAGAGGACGTTGCGGTTGATAGTGTGGTATAGGTTGTGACAGATGTAATATTCCTAATTAGCATTGCTAATTGGAATATTTCATTTTTTGTTTAATTTTGCCGCTTTAGCTAAAAATAATAAATAAAGTGAGAAATAAGAGGGGTCATCTCACTTTATAAAATAAAGTGCTTTCCTAGTTGATTGACGTTGTAACTGAGCCATTTTATTAATCTGAAAGTACATAGAGAGGAGTACAAGAAAATCAGAATGAGTGCACCTATCCTTGCCCTAGGCAAGTGGAGGCCCTCTCAGACAAATAATGGCTGCAACAAGGACAGCGTCCTAGCTGGCTGAAGACTGCTCTGAAGACTGAAGCTGGACTGCACTGGTACTATGAGTTGAAGACTAAAAGATAGCTGATATCAATACTCCAAACCCTCACCAATGAAAACGCTGTCTCTGCTAGTGACAGCGCTGAAACAGATGTAGTGCTGGTCACAAAACCCTCCAGATGAAAAGCTCAGCTCCTCAAGGCCAAAGACCCTGGAAAACGCTGTCAAGCCCTGCTAACATGACCCTGCTCATCGCATCAACGCCCTCCCGTATGGATCGTCTCATATGCTCGCATCTCTGGCCGGATCCGAAGCTTCCAACCAGACCGCGTCCCATCCCTCCGCCGGACCGTGTCCTCCTACACGATCTACCGCTATCTCTTCGTACCTATGCTAGATCCCGCCAATATCTCTCGCATCTCGCAACCTCAAAGGTCGGATTCGATGTTATCTCTTCGCATCTAGGCCGGATCTCGGCAAAATCTCCTCGTATCCGCAATCTCCCAAGTCGGGATTCATCGTCGTCTTCCGCATCCGCAACCTACGCAATCCGCATTCGCAAATATCTCGCTCGTACTCAAGGACTCAAGGCCGGATTCATCATGCCTTCGTATCTACGTCTCCTTTCTTCTCGTCGGAACAACGTTCCCTTACCTAAGACCGATTCGCGTTCTTCCTTCCGGCGCGTCCTTCTTCCCGTATAGGAACCGTGTCCTTCCTCCTGCAGAAACAGCGTCCTTCCTCTCCTGAACTGCGCAGCCACAAGAGGGCTTCTTCTCTTCCCAGATCTGCACCAGAAACTGCTGCTACCTTGCTGCTGAAACTGAAAAGTGTACTCAGAACAAACCTTACTAGGGCGGGCACTCGAAGTCCCCCGAAGCTAAGGGTGAAACCAAAAATAACCTTACCAGGGCAGGCACTCGAAGTCCCCCGAGGCTAAGGGTGAGATCTCCGAACGGAGACACTCGGTTGCACTAAACAGTGCTGCAGACCGACTAAACAACCGGCGTGCTGAAGCAGACAGAAGTCTAGCTCTCAATATCAATATCAAATCAAGCATGCCAAATGAAGTGGAAACCCCTCCTTTTATAGTGCCAAACTCCCTCCAAAACCTTAACTGCGTCCTTTACCCTGCGCAGTTACCCTTGGGTCAGCGTGAGGCCTCCCCTCATACACGTGTGGACCCCCAAGGCCACCCCTTTAAGTTACAACGTCAATCAACTAGGAAAGCACTTTATTTTATAAAGTGAGATGACACCTCTTATTTCTCACTTTATTTATTATTTTTAGCTAAAGCGGCAAAATTAAACAAAAAATGAAATATTCCAATTAGCAATGCTAATTAGGAATATTACAGTCTTCCCCGGCAAAACGTTGCTTGTCCTCAAGCAACTGAAGTGATGGATGCTGTAAAATCTGCTCGCTCTCCCAAGTGGCATCCTCATCCGGCAAAAATGGCTTGTCCTCAAGCAACGCTTGAACAAGCCTACTCTCTAGCTGATGCTCCCCACTAGTACTGCAAACTGCGCCTGGGTCCCACTGAAACCTCTCTGTCTCCTGCATCACCCTGATACGAAGGGATATCTCAATGCCAGGATCCCAAACTGGCCTCTCATGGTACCAGCCAATCAATATTCCTCCCGGATCCCATCGCCACTGTAGCCAATAATAGCCCAAGTCCCATGGCTCGGACTGCTCACTGCCTCTGGCTATGACTGAAGACCATGACCGCTGCTGCTCTGCATCTATGACTGTGTAAGCTGGCCCATCAACTGTGAACCAACTCGTCACCTCTCTCCAATCAAGGCATGGAGTTGAAAATATAATGAGGAATATCTCCCTCCTGTGGATCCTCCATCCCCAAGCAATCATCCAGACAAAATGAGCCTCCCCCCAACAAGGCAACTCCTGAAAATCTCCTCCCACCTCAAGCTCTGGTAATGAAGGTGAGCTAAAAATATGAACTTGGCAAGCATCATAGCTTACCCCATGCTGTCCTCCTCTCCACTCATGACAAGTGTAGAGTCTATGCTGATCCTGGGCTGCAAAATCATTGCCCTCCAATGGCAAAGTGAAAAACAATACACCATAGAAGGTTCCTCCATCAATGAAGAACAAGCTGGCCCAAAACAAACCATCCATGAAGAATATGACATGGTCATCATGGATCACCCCAATGAGATGTTTGCTGAAGGTTCCACATGAGGATACATAATGCAAACAATTTCTCACAAGGATACAACGTAGTCTCATCCCCTGCAACTTCAGAAAATTACATGGCAAGCAATGTACAAGATTCATCACATCTACTAATGGATAGTAAATGGCTGAATATGACAACAACATAAGACCAAACACTTGCCCATGGCTGTACAATGGATTAATATCAATCTCATGGCCCACCTCAAAAGAGAACACACATGTAGTAGTGGTGGCCATGCCTCCTCCCATGCTCCCATTAGTACATGTAGTGCAGAAATTATGAGAATTCTTCCCACTCAAAGGCACATCCAACTCATGTGTCCCCCTCATAATCAAGCCTCCCATACAGATCTGATCTATATCAGCAAATGAAGACATGATCAAGAGCAAAATGAAGGAAATGCTGAAGGTCTCATGTGGTGCAAGAAGGTACCAACAACTTCCCAAACAAGTACAGCGCAGTTTTACAAGTTGCTGCTTGATGAAAGTGTATGGCAAAATGTTTCTTCTTACATAGTTAATCATACATGTATTTATATGATACATGCTATAATGCAGAAAATGAACATACATGTGATGATAAAACATTTGCCCAAGGCCACAAAAGAGATGGCTGCCTCCATCATGTAGATTGGCCCAATACAACTCATGGGGCAATGTGACAAGCTTGCCCTCTTGTGAAGCCATGCACTGCATAGGAATGGCAAGAGTGTGCAAATCAATGAATGTATAGACAAAACCCTCACCATATGCTGGAAGTAAGATGGTACATGGATCCATAAATGAGTCCTCCATAGTGTTTTGGTATGCTATGAAGAAGAATGAACCATGTGTTGCAAGAAGATAATCCTCCTCATGCTTGGAAACCCAAGTCAAGAAGAATATGCCATAGATGTCCCTATCATCATTACCTCCTCTTTGTGCAACAAATATGAAGTGATCCTGGGACCTATGGGTTATAGATCCACCATATCTCTGCTGCGCACACTTCATCCATAATGTTCTGCTCCAAGGTGACAGCGCTGTGTGCTCATGCAAATAAGCTCCTGTCAATACAAGACTTTGTTCTTTGACATGCTCCTTGTCAAAGATTCCTCTAATAATGCTGCAACAAATATGGAATACCTCCCAAGATGGAAGTGCTTCCCAATCAAAGACCAAGGAGATAGTGCCATCTCCTCCTCCTGCAACATCATGCAAAGTGTGGGAGCAAATCTTCCCTTGCTCTCCCAAGCAAAGCAACAAGAAATTGTGTTGCCTCCCCATACCTCCATCATGCAACTCATGTGATGAAGACACAATGAATGATATGAGTAACACATCAACACCATGCATCCATACTCTATGCTGCTCAATGATGCAAGTATCCATCCATCTTTTCCCCATCCTCCTACTCTTAGGAAGAGTGTTTGCCAAGTGATGGCCAAACTCTTTCAAGAGTAACCAGCGCAGCCAAGCCTCCTGCTGCCCGGTATCATAGATCTGTAAGTACAAGTGATGGCCAAACTCCCTCAAGAGTAACCAGCGCAGCCAAGCCTCCTGCTGCCTGGTAGCACAGATCTGCAAGTAGCCTCCTAGCTCCTTGCTCATCATCCCCATCCACTCAATCACTTGTGGATGCCTCCTTCTCCTCATCCTGGTACTCCTCCCATGAGGGCTACCATCCTCCCAATTCAAATTTCTGATTTTGCACTTCATGGGATTTTGAAATATAAACTTCTCAAGGATCAATGAGACCCTATCAAGAATCAAATAGGTGGTAGGCAAAACCCTCCCATCATGATGTGTATGGCTCAAGGGATGTCCAACACAAGCATGAGAGATGTTATCCATCCTAAGATGTCCACCATCTTCTATTTGCTCTTGTGAGAAGGGAAGTAAGTCATTGCACCCCACGGTGTGTCGAAGTGCATCTCCAGTGAGATCTCTCCTTGAGACCTCCTCTTCATCCATAGTCTGCTCCATCGAGTACCAACTCAAAATCTCTCGCCATCCAACCTCAACACGTGGCTGCTGTACCCTGTGCAACTCTAATCGTCTCATACCTTTGTCCAAGTCAATATATGAGACCTGACTAGGTGGCTCTGCCTCTTTCTCTCCAACGGGAAGAGATGACCCGACAATACTGCTAGTCCCATCCATGCATGCCTGAAGGGGAATGATCTGACGCTCCCTCGTGCCCTCTGGTTGTACCATCAGGGAATCCAGCTGTTCCCCAATGCGGACCAACTTGGCCGCCGACTTGGCACAAGTCACTCTCATACCCTCCAGCTCCTGGTCCTCCAACAAAATGGTCTCCCGTACTGACGCAGCCTTCTCTCTCAAAACTCGAAGGTCCGTCCGAAGCCGATGATGCCGCTGTCTGCGACCATCATTCGATACCTCTGTATCTCCTAGTGCCTCATCGATAATGGATATATCTCCTGATACCTCACCCATCTGTCGTGTGCTGCTACCACCTGAAGACTCGGACATGGCTCCAGTCATCACCTCAGTGGATGGCTCTACCGGGGTAGGCTCTACCTCCTCCACTACGATATCAACCGGCACGGTCAAGGAGGACTCTAATGATGGTGAGTCCTGTGTCACACTAGGTGTATCCTCGAACTCCCTGCAATCCTGTGTGTCCTCATCCTCCAAGTGCGAGGTAACCTTTTTAATGGTTGTCCTCTCCGATACTCGGTCAAGCTGGAAAGAGGTATCCAACTTGTCCACCCAAGCTTCTTCTGAGCGCCTGGATGTCCCGTCAAGTGTCGGTAGATGGAATCTGTCCACTGTGCGCTGTAAGCCCCTATCATGTGAGTGCTTGTTCCCTCTGTGAAAGTTGTGAGGTCTACTATCACGCTGGAGCTGAACATAATCTCTACTAGCTGTGCGGTGGTAGTCTCCATCATGATGATGCCGGTGCCCCTGGAGTCTAATGCCATACTGGAACCAGATATACTTTCTGAACGAGAGAGCCTTCATGAACGTTGGTCCTAAAGCCTGGTACTCTGCAAGAATGTCAGCCATCCGACCCGGATCTATCTCTTGCTGTACTGCTGTCCCGGTGTCCTCTGGCAAGAATGTGGGCATGGTAGGACGTGTGGGTGTACGTGATGCCATATGCTGAGTGGCATCATGCTTCGGCAAATGGTGGGATGTGCTTGATCCCTCAACGATCCGAAATCTAACCTCCAACGCAGTGAGTTTCTGTGACATCACCTGCATGTGTTGGAGGAGTGTCTCCCAAAATCCCCTCTTATCCACATCACCTGCCATCAGCTCTTTCTGCTATGTGTCTACAGGCTCCTCAGAAACTGCACGGCTGCTGCAAAACCATACTACTGCTTAACTTCGACCTTTGATTTACCCACTGAAAACTACTCAGAAGATTCCAAGAATTTGGGAAGGTAATCCTTGCCCAAAACCCAGAAAAACCCAGAAAACGTTTCTCCTAATTCCAAACTTCAAAATTTGACCCTTTTTATTTTGGCCCTTTTTCCAACTGCGTTTCTGGTATTGCAACTGCTACTGCTCTCCAAAATTCCAGCAACCCTCTGTATGATCTCTCTCCCAATGTCATAGACCACAGGCTGAGCCAGAATTATGCTCTGATACCACTGTAATATCCCCAAAGGGAAATAACCAGTAATACACAGAAATATGCCAGACAGATATAGAAAATACAATGCTGAACCAGATCATGGAACAATCACACATAGAATGCCAGGAAACTGAGCCATTTTATTAATCTGAAAGTACATAGAGAGGAGTACAAGAAAATCAGAATGAGTGCACCTATCCTTGCCCTAGGCAAGTGGAGGCCCTCTCAGACAAATAATGGCTGCAACAAGGACAGCGTCCTAGCTGACTGAAGACTGCTCTGAAGACTGAAGCTGGACTGCGCTGGAAAGATAGCCGATATCAATACTCCAAACCCTCACCAATGAAAACGCTGTCTCTGCTAGTGACAACAATAAACGATGTGTAGTGTCGGTCACAAAACCCTCCGTATGAAAAGCTCGCCCTCTCACAAAGACTCCGGAAAACGCCGTCAAGCCCTCGCCACATGACCCCGCGCACGTACCTTCGCCGTCTCCCGCATGGACCGTCCTCTATATGCTCGTACCCCGCCGGATCTCGCTCTCCAATCCGTGATCTCGTCCTGGTCTCCCTCCCATCCGTGTCCTCCCATATCGATCTACCGCTATCTCTTCGTACTCCATGCTAGATCCGCCAATATCTCCCCGGGGACCGCAACCTCAAAGGCCGGACCGATGTTATCTCTTAGATCTAGGCCGGATCTGCCAATATCTCTCGCATCTCGCACCCCCAAGCCGGATCTAATGTCGCTTCCGATCTGCAACCTACAAGAACTGCATCCGCAAATATCTCGCTCGTATCTACAATCTTCAAGGCCGGATTCATCAATACCTTCGCATCTACTCTCTCTTCTTCCCCGCCGGAACGCCGTCTCTACCCAAGACCCGATCTCGCGTCCTTCCTTCTCCTCGAAATGTACGTCCTTCTTCCCGCATAGGAACCGTGTCCTTCTCCTCTCCGAAACGCGTTTTACCTCGCTAGACCGCGCGCAACCCACAAGAGGGCTTTTTCCCCTCTCCGAATCTCCACCGGAACTGCTACCAATTCCCACCTAAAATCGAGGACGAAACCTTTGAAATAACCTTACTAGGTGCAAGGAAGTCCCCCGAAGCTAAGGGTGATACAGAAAATTACCTTACCAGGGCAGGCACTCGAAGTCCCCGAGGCTAAGGGTGAGATCTCCGAACGGAGACACTCGGTTGCACTAAACAGTGCTGCAGACCGACTAAACAACCGGCGTGCTGAAGCAGACAGAAGTCTAGCTCTCAATATCAATATCAAATCAAGCATACCAAATGAAGTGGAAACCCCTCCTTTTATAGTGCTAAACTCCCTCCAAAACCTTAACTGCGTCCTTCACCCTCCTTGGCCTGCGCAGTTACCCTTGGGTCAGCGTGAGGCCTCCCCTCATACACGTGTGGACCCCCAAGGCCACCCGTTTAAGTTACAACGTCAATCAACTAGGAAAGCACTTTATTTTATAAAGTGAGATGACCCCTCTTATTTCTCACTTTATTTATTATTTTTAGCTAAAGCGGCAAAATTAAACAAAAAATGAAATATTCCAATTAGCAATGCTAATTAGGAATATTACAACAGATGCAACAACAATTTGTAGATCAGCTGGGTTATTGATTCAAAGCAGGTATCAACATATTTTTTGGACTCCTTGTTGTGTGCATGCACTCAATAATGCACTGAAGGACATTGGAAAAATTCAGTGGATATCAGATTTGGTGACAATGGCTAGAGATGTGCAGATGTTTATCTACAACCACCACACCTCCTTGGCCATGTACTTGGCTCACACGAGGATGGAATTCCTCAAGCCCATCATTACTAGATATGCTAGCTATTTTCTCTTATTGGAGAGGATGCTAGAGGTACAAGCACCACTACAATCCTTGGTTGCAAGTCTAGAGTGGGGAAGGTGGTCAGAATCAAAGACAGACTCAGTTAAGAAGGTCAGGCTTCGGGTGTTGGACAATGATTGGTGGGCAAATTGTGCTTATTTTGGTGTCATTCTTGGGCCCTATTGTGGAGGTAATTCATTACGCTGATTCAGATGCTCCTAGTGTTGGAGAAATCTATGAGACTTTTGATAGCATGTTGAGTCGTGTGAAGGCAACCATTCAACAGAGGGAGCCCTCATTAGAGTTCTATACATCCCAGAGTGGGCCCATCATTCATCGTAGGTGGGATCGCATGAACACACCTTTGCACATGGCAGCATATGCATTAAACCCAAAATGGTGTGTTGAAAGGCCTAGGAGAGTGCCTCCTATTGATGATCCTGAGGTAAAGAATGGCTTCCCAGCTGCAATTGCAAAGATGTACAATGAGGAGGGGGCAAAATTTTGAAGACAATGTGTCTAGTTTGCATCTCGTAGTGGCCCCTTACCACACGTGGTGCTCGGGTAGATTGCATAGTTCTAGCCCAAGATGACCGGATTGGTTGGTGGAGGATGAATGGGGATGGTGCTCTAGAGCTCAAACAACTGGCTATGCGTTTGTTGTCTCAGATTGCTAGTTCCTCTGCAGCAGAGAGGAATTGGTCCACATATAGCTTCATCCACTCTATCAAGAGGAACAGGGTTACCTTTAAAAGAGCTGAGAAGTTAGTTGCTGTGCATAATGCCCTATGTCTTGAGCATAGGAAGACACCTAAGTATTTGAAGGGACCAACAACACAATGGGATGTTGATCCAGAGGATGATGCACAGGTAGATATGGAGGAGAGACTTGATGAGACACAGATGGGGTTGGTTGGTGTGCCATTTAGAATGTTTGAGAATGCAAGTGATTCTGATTCAGATGGTGACATGGTTGATCCTGATATATTCATGCAGCAACTGGATGTAAAGACTAGTGGGGCATTACTTGAGCGATTATGCTCATTTATGATGATATCATTTGACATTCATATGTTATGTTATTAACTTATTTGATTTTAAGTTCTCTGGTTCAAACTTCAGTGGGAAAATTTCTTAATCTAAGAAACCCTACTACAGTATCTTGATTTACTTCTCCTACTTGAATTAAGTTACAAGTTAATTTCTGAAATATTCAGTAAGTCAGCGAAGTAAATACAACTAGCAGCCTACACATACAGATCAATCACTGAATAACATGCTCTATGACAAAGTGACACAGATTTTTCGAACAAATGTCCCCAAAAAAGCCCAATGCAGGAAAACCGACACAACTAGCTCTGGAGGGTTTTATTATTAAGCAGATTCTAAGTACAACAATTTATGGGCACCAAACTGGTTTACCCTACAGAGAAATCACACGGCAAGCAATACCTCTGTCCTCGGAGACAAAATATGGTTGATTCACACCCTCAAACAGGATTTACAGAACTCGAGCCCTTTGTAGCCCACTGGAAACCCCAACGTTGCTCTTTAGCTCTCTGCGCCACCTTCCTGACCTGCGTCAGCCTCTACGCTGCTCTGGAAGGGCCTGTGTAACCCCTGAAGGGCTTACGTTGACCCTGCACTGCCCTGATTGGGCTTGTGTCAGCCCTGCGTGGCCCCTGCTACCTCTGCGTTGCCTCTGCATGGCCTCTACTAAACTGCGTAGCCCTTGGTTGCCTTTGCGCTGCTCTGGTATGCTGCCTCTCTGCCACTGTTGTACTCTTGGCTTGGGATCAAACCATCGCCTTGCTAATACTGCCCCTCACCACACTGCAAACTGCTTTTGAAATTCTTAGCAAACCACGCCCTAGTATTTCAACTTAGCTTCAGTGCTTCGACAATGTGTGTTCTCCAACTGACCCCAAGCCCTTCTCTTATACTTTTCTCATTGGGAAACCAACGACCATGATCTAATCTCTAATCGACGACTAAGATTAGAAGATGCTTGATCCACGTCAATTAAGTCATTCTCATCATTTAATTCACTTTAATCTTTTAATTTTCCTAAGTTAGACTTAGGGTCCTTAATTAAAAAGATTAATTATTTAAATATCTCTTAAACCTGATGGAATTTCTTCAAACTCTTTCTGGGTCTTCAAGATCTCATGTACTCCAGCTCCTCCACAAAATTTGGGAGCTAGAGCACATCCGATGCTACCCCAAAATCTTAACACTCCCTCTTCGCGAGGAATGTGCTCTAGCAATACACTTCACCCCGAAGTACTACTCTGATATCTAGCATCGGTCTCCGGTTGATGTTTGGCCTGCTGACCTTCATCACTGTGCTGCTGCTGCCCTCTGTACTGCTGCTTATGACTCTGCCACCGTCACTCCTACATCCGTACTGCCACTCCCTCTCAAATTGCTGCATTGTGCTGCCAACTGTTGCATTACAACTCAGTTGCTGAGAGTAAGAAATTGAAGGACCCATGCCCAATGACAGACAAGTCAGTCGAGTCGCATCTCATCATTGAAGCTCCTTAGGCTGCTGCTCTGCACTGTCCTCCTGAAGCCACCGCGCTGCTACAACTCTTCACTGCGTAAGCATGCCTCCTCTATGTTGTTGAAGTCTCATCATCCCCTTTACGCTGTTGCCTCTACGCTGCTGCTGCCCTTTGCACTGCGCTGCTCCCTCTATAGCGTCCTAGCCTCTGCCTCTTCTTCATCCATGATCTTTGCACCCATTGCTCCAGTCATTCCTTGCCACTGTCTTAAGGCTCCCGTAGCATGGATGTGATTCAAGAGTCGGGCTACTCAAGGATCCCGCCACCACTCTGTAGCTGCTTTACAGATCAATATCGCCCCACCTCCGTGGTTCATGAGCGCTCATGGTTACATCATCGTTAGAGCCATCGTCTTCTTTAGCTGCCGCAGCCTTGGAACTAGAAGCTTCCTTGTCCTTCTTCCTTTCAAGACAATTGCTGGTGAAGTGTTCAAATTCATCACATTGGAAACATTTTATCTTAGATAGATCACATTTCTTTTTCCCTTGCTGCTTCTTAGATGCTAGAGCTGGACTGCCTCTTGGTCATTCGGCGGATCTCCTCTTGTCGAAGGATAGCTCACATATCGTCCTAGTTTGGAAGGTCCACTCTGCCCAAGATGCTTTGGACAAACGTTTCCCAGTCCTTTGTGACTGCATTTAGAGAAGTCCTCACCATGACATCATCCTCCACCTTGACGCCCATGGCAGTTAGTTGATCCCGAATCGACTCAACCAGAAGAGGAAAGGGTCAATTTCCTCTCCCTTGGTCATCATAAATAACTTCAGCTGGTTCTCCAGAAGCATCTTTCTCTGGACAAATTTCCCTTGATACAGTGTGGTTAATGTGAAATTCCTGAATACAGTTATGCAAAAATCCTACTGTAGTATCACGAATTACTTCTCCTACTTGATTAAGTTACACAAGTTATTTTTCAGAAGAGATATTCAGAAATATCGAAGTAAACACAACTAACAACCTACACATGCAGATCATTTACTGAATATTACGCTCATTCAAACAAAGTGACACATTGATTTTTGGACATAAGTCCCCGGAAAAACCCAAAGCAGGAAAACCAATGCAGCAGATATGAGGGTTTATTATTATTAAGTAGATTCTGAGTATAACAAATCTGGGCACCAAATCTGGTTGACCCGATAGAGAAAAAATAGATCTGCAGCTAACCTGCTATTCTATGATCAAGATTCTGACTAATCCACACCCTCAAACGAGATTTACAAGACTCAGCTCGATTCTGGCCCTAGACACCCCAGTGTCAGCCCTGCGAGGCTCTGCGCTGCTCAGAAGGGGACTGCATAACCCCAGGGTGGGTGACACAGTCCTTATGCTACCTTTGGAGGCCTCTACATAACTTTGGATGCCCTCTGAAGCTGCGACGTTGCCCCTCCTGGGCCTGCGTAGTAGCTGAAGCCTCTGCGCTGTGTAGCTGCTGCTGCTGCGCTTGCTCCTCTGTGCTATCCCTGAAAGCTGCTCCTCTGCCTCTTGCTGACTCTTGGCTCCGGAATCAGATCATCCCCTCAACCAATACTACCCCTCGCTGCAGAAAACTCCTCCGAAAATTCTTAGCAAACCTTGCCCTAGGATTGTAGCTTAGTTTCTCAGCTTTGCCTTCGTGTGTGTGTGTCTCCAACAGACCCTCAAGCCTTTCTCTTATATTTTTTCGTTGAGCACATCAACGACCGAGATTAAAACACTGATGAACGGTTGAGATTAAAAGATTGCTTGATCCGCGTCATTTAGAACATTTCAGCACATGTGTTAATTAATTCACTTTAATTATTTAATTTCCCTAAGGTTAGACTTAGGGAATACATTAAAATAATTAAATATTTGAATAACTTTAACACCATATGAAATTTCTCCAAACGCTTTCTGGGTTTTGGAGTGGATGTGATTCTTAGCCCCTCCATAAAGTTTTAGGGCTAGAACACACTCGATGCTACCCCAACTACACAAAATCTCAACACTCCCTCTTAGCACGGAGTGTGCTCTAGCAATACATCCACACCATGTATCGCAAGATCTTGGAATTGGTTTTTGTGCTGCTGATGCTTGGCCTGCTGCCCTCCATCCACTGCACTACTGCTTTCTGTACTACTGCCCATGTCACTGCCATTGACACTACCACATCTATACTGCAGCTCCCTCTAACCTTGCTACATCATGCTGTCCATAGCACTGCGACTGCTAACTGCTGTACTGCAACTTAGTTGACGAGAAGCAACCAATTGAAGGACAACTGCCCAATCATTGACAGACAAGTCAGGCTGCATCCCATCACTGAAGCTCCCTTGGCTGCTGATTTACGCTGTACTCCTGAAGCCACTGCACTGCTACAGCTCTGCACTACGTGAGGACTGCCTCTCTACGCTGCTGAAGTCCCATCAGCCTCTGTGCTGCTGCCTCGACGCTGCTGTTGCCTTTGCATCACGATGCTCCCTCTTCAGCTCTTCAACACTCCTCTCTGCTTCATTGTGACATTCTGCAACCATCTCCTGACCCATCCTGCTACCATCTGAAGGCTCCCATTGCTCGTATGTGATCCAAGAGTAGGGCTGCCTCAAGGATCCTGCCACTCCTGTCTGTAGTTGCTCTACAGATCCATGTCACCCCATCTCTTCTCTCGATGTACATGAGCACACATGGCTGCATCATCATCAGCAGAGCCATCATCCTTTGCTGTTGCAGCCTTGGATTCATAAGATCCTTTGTCCTTCTTCTTAGGACAAGTGCTGGCAAAGTGTCCAAGTTCACCATAGTTGAAGCACCGAACCTTGGAAAGATCCCTCTTCTTCTTCCCTTGCTGCTTTCTTTCCTTTGATGCAAGGGCAACATCATCCTCTTCTTCTTTCTTCACTATGGCTGATCCGCTTTCGCTGCTCTGCCTCTTGGTGATTCTCCTAATTTCCTCTTGACGAAGGATTGTCCACATGTCTGCCCATGATGGTAACGCTGCCCTGCCCAAAATGCTTTGGACAAACGTTTCCCGTTCTTCAGAGACTGCATTTAGGGCAATCCTCACTAGGAGCCCCTCATCCGGATTTGCACCCATGGCAATCAGTTGATCCCAGATAGTCTGAAGTCCGAAGAGGAATGGGTCTATCTCCTCACCTTTCATCATCCAGAACAATCGCATCTGATTCTTCAGAAGCATCCTTCTTTGGACAGAGCCTCCCTGATACATTGTGTCCAATGCTACCCACATCTCATTTGTCGTATTCTTGCCGGCAATATGAGGCACGGCGTGGTCTTCGACTCCGTCCATGATCAAACGCTTAGTTCGCGCTTGATTTTCTTTGTACTTCTTTAGAGGATCTGCATCGGTTGGCACAACTAGGACTTTATCTGCATGAGCTTTGAGGCCATACTCATCCAGAACTGACAGGATTCTGGCCCTCCAGATAACAAGGTTGGACATGTCGTCCAACCTATCTTGATCTCTCAGTCCACATCGTACCATTTGCTCAGATTTGTCAGAACAGATACTCCTCTCCCGCTTTTTGTTGCAATACTTAACAGAAAATGTTGATCTGGGTTTCTTGGTGATTTAGAAACCCTCTATAGTAACTTCTCCCTCCGACAACTGATTTCCCTCCTGGAAATCTTCAACCAAACACAATTAGACAGTACTCTCCGATTAGCCTCCTGATCGAATCTCAGATATGTTTAGCTTAGATCTGCTGAGTGACTGTCTTCCTCTCGCTCTTTGTTGACTTAGCTAGGCACAACTCTGCACCGATAGAATCTCCACCACACTCGCACTGCTGAAGATTTGAAGCATTGCTTCCCGATCTTGGCAAAACTTCTTTGCAATAGGAAGAATGACTGGACTACGTCCCACTGACTGGCCCAGTGTAGCCTCAGCGCTGCTCAGAAGGGGACTGCGTAACCCTAGACTGGGTGACGCAGTCCTTACGTTGGCCTAGAAAGGCTCTATGTAAGCCTGATGGCCTTCTGTAGCTGCAGCGCTGCCCCTTCTTGGGTCTGCGTCCTCCTGCTGCCAAGCTGCCCCTTCCGGATCTCTGCTGCTTTTGATGCTGTGCAGAAAAAATATTCTTCAGCTAATTTGTTGGAGATTCAGCTTGATCTGCTATCGCTCTGATACCATGTGAAAATTCCTGAATACAGTTATGCAAAAATCCTACTGTAGTATCATGGTTTACTTCCCCTACTTGATTAAATTATACAAGTTATTTTCAGAAGAAATATTTAGAAAATACCGAAGTAAACACAACTAACAACCTACACATGCAGATCATTGACTGAATGTTATGCTCATTCAAAGAAAGTGACACATTGTTTTTTGGACATAAGTCCCCGGAAAAACCCAAAGCAGGAAAATTGGTGCAATAGATATGAGGGTTTATTATTATTAAGTAGATTCTGAGTACAACAATTCTGGGCACCAAATCTGGTTGAACCGACAAAGAAAAAGTAGATCTGCAACTAATGTGCTGTTCTATGGCCAATATTTTGATTGATCCACACCCTCAAAAGGGATTTACAAGACTGAGCCCGATTCTGGCCCTAGACACCCCAACACTACCCTTGAAGCCCCAACATCAGCCTTGCGAGGCTCTGCATGTCTCTGTGCTGCTCAGAAGGGGACTGCGTAACCCTAGAGTGGGTGACGTAGTTCTTACGTTGCCTCTTCAGGCCTCTGCGTAACTCTGGATGCCCTTTGAAGCTGCAGCGCTACCCCTCCTGGCCCTGCATAGTGGCTAAAGCCTCTACGCTGTGCAGCTGCTACGTAGCTGCTGCTATTGCCCTTACTCCTCTGCGTTGTCCTTGAAAGTTGCTCCTCTGCCTCTCGCTGACTCTTGGCTCCGGGATCAGATCATCCCCTTAGCTAGTCCTACCCCTCGTTGCATAAAACTCCTTCGAAAATTCTTAGCAAACCCTGCCCTAGAATTCCAGCTTAGTTTCTCAGCTTTGCCTCTGTGTGTGTGTGTCTCCAACTGACCCTCAAGCCTTTCTCTTATACTTTTTCGTTGAAGACATCAACGACCAAGATTAAAACACTCATCAATTGTTGAGATTGAAACACTGCTTGATCTGCGTCATTTAGAACATTTCAGCACGTGTTAATTAATTCACTTTAATTATTTAATTTCCCTAATTTTAGACTTAGGGAATACATTAAAATAATTAATTATTTGAATAACTTTAACACCAGATGAAATTTCTCCAAACGCTTTTTGGGTTTTGGAGTGGATGTGATTCTTAGCCCCTCCACGAAGTTTCAGGGCTAGAGCACACCCGATGCTACCCCAACTACTCAAAATCTCTACAGTTAAAGCTTTCCACATCTCATTAGCCGTCTTCTTCTCGGCTATGTGTGGTACCACATGATCCTTAACCCAGTCCATGATGAAGTGCTTGGCATGTGTCGTTGCTTCATTACGCTTTGCCAGAAGAATAACATAAGTTGGTGTAGCCAAGGCACTCTCTACATGTTCTCGTAAACCGTATGCCTCCAGGAATACCAGGATTCTGGCCTTCCAGATAGCAAAGTTGGACAGGTCGTCGAACCTATCCTGATCACGCAGTCTGTGTGGCACCATTTGCTCAGAAATAATTAGTCGAAATAGAGCTTCCTCTCTCTGCTTCTCCTGCTACCCTCAATAGAAACTCAGATCTATGGTCCTTGGCGAGAAAGGCACCCTCTGCTCCCTCTGACAATTGATTTCCTCCTTGGAAATCTGCCAAATACAACGAATCAGCTCTCTTTGATCATCCTACGATCGATCCTCATATTTCTTTTGGCAATGAAATCTGTTGAACAGCTGTTCTCCTCCCACTCTTTGTGAACTTAGCTTAGGCACAATTCTGCACCAGCAGAATCTCCACCCCACCAACAATTGCTGAAGATCTGAAGTCTTGCTTACGAACCACGAGGAATCTGCACAACACTCGAAACTGGACTGCGTCACCTGGCTAGCCTCCGCGTGAGCAGACCAGCTCAGCGCAGCCTCTGCGCAGCGCAAGCTGCTCCTGCGTCCCTCTAGAAGGCAATGCGCTGTCTCTGCGTCACCCAGCTGTGAAAATTTCTTATCTAAGAAACCCTATTGTTAAATCTCGATTTACTTCTCCTGCTTGATTAAACATACAAGTTATTAATCTGTATTTTTAGAATTAACATCGAAGTAAATAGAATTAACAACCTACACATACAGATAATTTACTGAATAACACGCTCATATGACAAAGTGACAGATTTTTCGGACAAATGTCCCTGGAAAAACCCAATGCAGGAAAACCGGTGCAGCAGATATGAGGGTTTATTATTATTCAGCAGTAGTTTCAGAGTTCATCTAGGGTGCCATAAACTTGGCTGACCCAACAGAGAAAACCTCAGTAATCAGGGAAAATATGAGATATACCTCACCCTTGCAAGTCCTGGTTGATCTGGATGAGCAACAGGTGAAACCCCAGCTGGCTCTGCGCAACAACTACGTAAGCCTGTGTAGCCTGGAACTGTGTCACCCTAGCTCTGTGTGGATTTGCTTCTCTCGGATCTCGGTTACAGCCCTGCTGGCTCAGAAACCCTTCTTTCGACAGAATTTCAGACTTCTGCTTGGAGATGCTGCGTTGCCTCTGTGTGGGCCTGCGTCACCCTCCGAAGGGACTGCGTCACTCTCTCTGATGGCTGTGCTTCCTCCACTGCATCTCTGCTGCCCTTTCTCTACACTGTACTCTTGGCCCTCTTGACTAACCACTGCATCTTCCCCTCGTTGCAACTCTGAGTCACTCAGATATGATCTTCGTCTGGGCACTACTACATCAAAATAATTTGATCTCTTAGACTCTGTGTGTGTCTCCATCTGACCCCAAGCCTTTCTCTTATATTTTTCTCGTTGACACATCATCGACCATGATTTAATCTCTTATCGATGACTTAGATTAAAAGACTACTTGATCCGCGTCACTTAGAACTTTTCATCACATGTGTTTAATTAATACACTTTAATTGTTCTAATTCCCTAAGTTAAACTTAAGGTCCTCATTAAAAAAAAGTAGTTATTTTAATATCTCACACACCAGATGAGAATTCTCCAAACGCTTTCTGGGTTTTGGAGGTCTTGTGTGTCTTAGCCCCTGCACAAAATTTCAGGGATGGAGCACACCCTATGCTACTTCAAAATCTCAACACTCCCTCTTAGCACAGAGTGTGCTCTAGTAATACTTCCACACCATATATCGCAAGATCTCGACATCGGTCTCTGCGCTGTTGATGCTTGGCTTGCTGCCCTCCATCTACTACGCTACTGCTTTCTGTATTGCTGCCCATGTCACTGCCACTGACACTGCTACATCTGTACTGTAGCACCCTCTCAATTTGCTGCATCATGCTGCCCATAGCACTGCCACTGCTAATTGCTGCACTGCAACTCAGTTGTTGAGAAGTAAGCAACTGAAGGACCCCTGCCCAATCATTGACAAACAACTCGGGCTGCATCTCATCATTGAAGCTCCCTTGGCTGCTGCTCTACGTTGTCTCCCTAAAGCTACTGTGCTGCTGCAGCTCTGCACTGCATAAGCACTGCCTCTCTGCATTGCTGAAGTCCCACAGCCTCTACCCTGCTGCCTCTACGCTGTTGCTGCCTCTGCACTGCACTGCTTCCTCTAGAACGTCTCAGCTCTGCCCTCTGCTTCACTGTGATCTTCTGCACCCACTGCTCCATTTGTCCCGCTACCGTCTTAAGGCTCCCGTAGCTCGTATGTGATCCAAGGGTTGGGCTACTCAAGAATCCTGCCATTCTCATTTGTAGCTGCTTTACAGATCCATATCACCCACTTACGTGGCTCATGAGCACTCATGGGTATGTCATCATCGCTCCCATCGTCCTTTGCTGTTGTTGCCTTGGATTCAGAAGACCCTTTGTCCTTCTTCTTAGGACAAGTGTTGGCGAAGTGTCCAAGTTCGCCACAATTAGAGCACCGGGCCTTAGACAGGTCCTTCTTCTTCCTTTGTTGCCTTGTTAGGTCCCTATATTACTAGTATAGTACCTTATTGTTGTTAGTGTAACCCCTTTATTGTTATTATTGTAACCTTGTAACTCCCATTTTGTTATTATTGTGCCCTTAAATTATTATTGTTAGGTCGGCTAGGATTACATTGTGGCCCACTAGGATTACATTATGGCCCCATGGACTCCTATATATAGAAAGGAGGTTTTGTAAATTGTATCATCCAAGAATTGTTCATTTATGTAATGTATTGGAGGTTGCCCCCTCGAAGTGGCTTATTTCTAAGGCGTTTCAATATTGAGCAGTTTCAATATCGAGCTCCTCAAAAGCAAGAAAAAGGTGTGAATTTTTTTCCCAATTGCATAAGTCTTGTTTGAATAATCAAGTTAAATTGATCCCAAGGGCATATTGTAGAATAGATATCAGTATTGGATTCTAAAATGGCCCCTAAAAAGAATTCAACACCCATTAAGCCTTTATAAGGCTCTACTATGACTCAGGAAGATGAATAATGGCAACATGACATATCAAAATTACAAGAGCAAATGCAACAAATTTCGCTCTCGCAAAGAACAACAAAAAATGAAATGGAAGTTTTGAAGAAAGGCGTGGAAACTAAGATGGATGGTTTGAAGAAAGGCGTGGAAGCTAAGATGAATGGTTTGGAAGTTAAGATGGATGGCATGGAAGTCGGCATGGAAGCTAAGATGGATGACATGAAGAATGATCTAAAAGCATACATGGAAGGCTTGATGACAAGCTTAAAACCAGAAATGATTCCTAATGGCGGAAATATAGGAGAAGAACCTCCTGATGGGAACAAAATAAATGTTAATCATGATTTCATAAACTCGAATGTTGGCGGGAAGAACCACCATATTCCAAAAATGGATATGAGGAAGTTTGATGGAAAGGATCCTGTAACATGGATACTACAGATGGAGCAATATTTTGATCTCCATAATGTGCAAAACACCCAAAAGGTACGCATTGCAACTTTACATTTAGAACAAAATACATTTGTATGGTATCGATGGCTTTGCTCCCGTAAAAAAATTGTCACTTGGTCAATTTTTATGGAGGAAATGATAGCACATTATGAGGATACAAAGAGCAACACCTTCTTTAGCCAATTGATAAATCTCAAACAAAAGCGTTTAGTGGGGCAACACATTGAGGACTTCCAAAAATTGAATATAAGGGTAACTGATATTCCAGAGGAACACAGGATTGATCTCTTCATAGGCACTTTAAAGGATAAAATCCAACATGAAGTTCGCGTTCTAGAACCTGATTCATTGGAGAAGGCATTCAGAATGGCAAGAAAAGTTGAATGTAAAATTATGGCGACAAGGAAGCCTACCACTCAATTCTATAAAGAAGGAAGTGTTGCGACGTCTAGATTTCCACAACCTACAAGGTTGACACCACAACAATTGGAAGAAAAAAGAGCAAAAGGGCTTTGCTACAGTTGTGATAGCAAATACACTAAAGGTCATAAGTGTGCCGAGAAGAAATTATTTTACCTAGATTGTGAAGAGGAAGAAGAAAATGAACAAGAAGAGGATATACACCAGGAACCAGCTCTAGAAGAGGAAGAAATGAATCCGACCATATCGTGTAATGCACTGGCAGGAATTACCACTCCTCAAACTCTCAAGGTAGCAGGACAAATCAAGAAGAAAAAGGTAATAGTGTTGATTGATTCAGGTAGCACCCATAATTTTATTAATTGTAAGGTAGCCAAGGAATTAAATTGTTTCCTATACCCAGCACCAGAATGTCAAGTGATGGTTGCAAATGGAGGAACTATAAATTTCTCTGGAAAATGCCATAATATCAAGCTAACCATGGGGGAATATGTATTGACTAGTCCAATGCTTTCCATTCCTATGGGAGGTGCCGATGTTGTACTAGGAGTACAATGGTTACAATCTTTGGGGACGGTAGCTTTTAATTTTCAAGAACTTTTCTTGAAATTTTTTTCAGAAGGAAAGGAAGTCGAATTACGGGGTATTGAAGGGAAGCCAGGAAGGATAACAAGCTCTAATGTCATGACAAAGCTTCTAAAGAAAGAACAACGAGGCGTAATTGCACAATTATGCTCACTAGAAGTTCCGACATCAAAATCATCTATTTCTGCAGATCTCCAACAAGTGTTGGACAATCATTCCAAGGTGTTTGAAACTCCCAAAGGACTCCCACCGATTCGTGATCATGATCATGCTATTCATTTGATTCCAGGAAGTGTTCCTCCAAACATCAGGCCTTATAGATATCCTTACTTCCAAAAGAGCGAAATTGAACGTATGATTGCAGAAATGTTAGAGGCGGGTATAATTCAACCTAGTCAAAGTTCTTTCTTTGCTTCCGTAGTATTGGTACACAAGAAGGATGGATCATGGCGAATGTGTCCGGATTATAGGGAGCTCAATAAGCTCACCATTAAAGATAAATTTCCCATTCCTGTGATTGATGAATTATTGGATGAATTACATGGAGCAATGTATTTTACCAAGTTGGATCTTCGTTCAGGATATCATCAAATTAGAATGAAGACTGAAGATATTCCAAAAACAACATTTCAAACTTTGAGGGTCATTATGAATTTTTGGTCATGCCTTTTGGCCTTACCAATGCACCTTCTACATTTCAAGGGTTGATGAATTCCATTTTCAAACCCTTCCTTAGAAAATTTGTGCTAGTATTTTTTGATGATATACTAATCTACAGCAGGTCTTGGAAGGATCATGTTGAACATGCTGACAGGGTGCTCAAACTATTGCAGGAGAAACAATTATATGCAAAAACATCCAAATGTTTCTTTGGAGTACAAGAGGTGGAATATCTGGGTCATATTGTATCTCACGAGGGTGTTAAAGTAGACCCTAACAAAATTAAAGCCATCAAGGAATGGAAAGTCCCCACAACCATAAAGCAGTTGCGAGGATTTCTCGGGTTAACAGGGTATTATCGCAAGTTTGTTAAGAATTATGGGAGAATAGCAGCACCGCTAACAACATTATTGAAGAAAGATGCATTTTCATGGACTCCTGAAGCAACTAAGGCCTTTGAACATCTTAAAGAGGCAATGTGCCTAGCACCGGTCTTAGCTACGCCAGACTTCACAAAAACCTTTATCGTGGAATGTGATGCCTCAGGAAATGGAATTGGTGCAGTTTTAATGCAGGAAGGAAGACCCATTGCTTTTGAAAGTCGTCCAATCAAAGGAAAGTATTTACAGAAACCTATTTATGAGAAGGAAATGTTAGCAATACTGCATGCACTAAAGAAATGGAGAACTTACCTAATGGGAAGACACTTCAAGGTAAAAATCGATCATGATAGTCTTAAACACTTTTTGGAACAAAGACTATCTTCAGAAGAGCAACAAAAATGGGTCACAAAGATGTTGGGTTATGACTTTGAAATAATCTACAAAAAGGGAAAGCTTAATGTTGTTGCAGATGCACTCTCAAGAAAGAATGAAGAGGTGGAAGCATTGCTTTGTGCCATTTCTATTATCCAACCAGATTGGATAACCGAAGTAAGAGATGAATGGAAGAAGGACAAAGATGTATGGACACTCATTCAAAAGTTGCAGCAAGATCCTAGTACATCTGATACATTTAGTTGAAAAAATGATTCCTTATGGTACAAAGATCGCTTATATCTTTGTAAGAATTCCCAACTAAAACAAAAGATTCTTCTAGAATTGCACACTTCTCCTTTAGGAGGACACTCAGGATTTTTAAAAACTTACCACAGGGTGAAGAAAGAATTTTTTTTGGGATGGCCTTAAATCTGATATTCAAAAGTTTGTGGCGGAATGTTTGGTTTGCCAGCAGAATAAAGTGGAGACAATTAAGACCCCGGGACTTCTACAACCTTTATCCATTCCATGTCAACGTTGGGAGGAGATTTCAATGGATTTTATCACAGGTTTACCGAAGTCCGAAGGAAAGAATTTCATCATGGTGGTAGTTGATAGACTTACCAAGTATGCACACTTTTGTGCATTATCTCATCCATTTAAAGCAAGTACAGTTGCTACTACATTTGTGGACAAAATTCAAAAGCTACATGGAAGCCCAAGGGTTATTGTGAGCGACAGAGATCCCATTTTTACGGAAATTTTTGGACGAAGTTATTTTCTTGTTTGGGTACTCAATTAGCTCATAGCTCATCTTATCATCCTCAATCTGATGGTCAAACAGAGATAGTAAATAAATGTTTGGAAGGATATCTTCGTTGTTTTGTATCCGATAAACAAACACAATGGGTCAAGTGGTTACCTCTCGCTGAATGGTGGTATAACACTTCCTTCCATACTGCAGCAAAAATGACCCCATTTATGGCACTTTATGGATATCATCCACCATCCATCACATCATCTTTAAGGAAAATTCGAAGGTTCAAGCAGTGGAAGATCACATCGAGCATCAGCAAGAAGTTCTCCAACTCTTAAAGGATAACCTGAATTTGGCACAAAATCGAATGAAACAACAGGCAGATCAACATCGCAATGAGAGAAGTTTTGATGTAGGAGATTGGGTATTTTTATGGCTACAACCATACAAACAAATGTCCCTCAAGCAAGCTAAGAAGGATAATAAATTATCACCAAAATACTATGGTCCTTACAAGGTGTTGCAAAAGATTGGTTCTATGGCATACAAATTGGAGCTTCCTGCTTCTTCGCGAGTACATCCAGTTTTCCATGTTTCATGCTTAAAGAAGGTTATAGGTGAGAATCTTCCAGTTCAAACAGTATTGCCAGAACTTGATGGGGAAGGGAAAATCATATTGGAACCTGAAGCAGTCATGGAAAAAAGAACTCGACAACTACGGAATCGATCAATTTCAGAGTATCTCATCAAGTGGAAGAACTTACCCACCGAAGATTCTACATGGGAGGATGAGAATTTTATACAGAAGCACCCAGAGCTACTCAAGCATTGAGGACAACACTTTTTTGAAGGAGAGGGGCATGTTAGGTCCCTATATTACTAGTATAGTCCCTTATTGTTATTATTGTAACCCCCTTATTGTTATTATTGTACCCTTGTAACCCCCATTTTGTTATTATTGTGCCCTTAAATTATTATTGTTAGGTCGGCTAGGATTACATTGTGGCTCACTAGGATTACATTATGGCCCCATGGACTCCTATATATAGAAAGGAGGTTTTGTAAATTGTATCATCCAAGAATTGTTCATTTATGTAATGTATTGGAGGTTGCCCCCTCGAAGTGGCTTATTTCTAAGGCGTTCATATCTCTTTTCTTCTATTTTTGGAGCTGGTTACACAACATGCCTTCTTTCCTTTGATGCAAAGGCTACATCCTCTTCCTCTTCTTTCTTCACCTTGACCGTTCTGCTGCCGCTGCTTTGCCTCTTAGTAAGTCTCCTGATTTTCTCCTGACGAAGGATTGCCCACATGTCTGCCCAAGATGGCAACACTGCCCTTGCCCAATATGCTCTGGACAAACATTTCCATTCCTTGATGACTGCATTCAAGGCAGTCCTCACCAAGAGCCCTTCATCTGGAGCCGCACCCATGGCAATCAGTTGATCCCGGATAGTTTGCAGTCTCAAGAGAAAGGGATCTATCTCTTTACCCTTCTGCATCTGGAATAGCCGCATCTGATTCTCTGGAAGCATTTTCCTTTGAACAAAGCCTCCCTGATACATTGTCTCTAAAGGATTCCACATCTTATTTGTCGTGTTCTTCCCAGCAATATGTGGCACGACGTGATCTTTGACTCCATCCATGATCAAACGATTAGCCTGCGCTTGATTTTCCTTTAATTTCTTCAGAGGATCTGGATCGATAGGCACATCTAGGACATTCTCTGCATGGTCCTTGATGCTGTACTCATCCAAGAGTGTCAGGATCTTGTCCTTCCAGATGACGAAGTTGGACATGCCGTCCAACCTGTCCTGATCTCTAAGCCATCTAGCTCAAATCTGTCAGAACATATACTCTTCTACCCCTTTCTGCTGCAACACTCAACAAAAATACTGGATCTAGGTTTCTTGGCGATTAGAAACCCTCTATAGTAGCTGCACCCTCCGACAACTGATTTCCATCCTGGAAATCTTCAGCCAAAAACAACTGAACAGTTCTCTACGATCACCCTCCTGATCGAATCTCAAATCTGTTTGGCGCAGATCTGCTGAGTAACTGTCCTCCTCCCGCTCTTTGTCAACTCAGCTAAGCACGATTCTGCATTGTCAGAATCTCCACCACACCAGCAACTGCTGAAGATCTGAAGCCTTGCTTTCGGATCTCGGCAATACTTCACAGCAATAGAAAAAAAAATTGGATTGCGTCCCTCTGGCTAGCCTCTGCATGGGCAGACTGGCTCAACGCAGCCTCTGCGCAACGCAGGCAGTGCCTGCATCCCTCTGGAAGGCATTGCGCAGTCTCTGCGTCACCCAGATGGGACTGCGTTAGCCCCTACGTAGCCTCTGTTGGGACTGCATCCTCCTGATGCTGCGCTGCCCTTTTCGGACCTCTACTGCTTCAGCTGCTTTTTGCAATAAAAATTTCTTCAGCCGACTTTGCTGGAGATTTAGCTTGATCTGCAATGCTCTGATACCATGTGAAAATTTCTTATCTAGTAAACCCTACTGTTAAATCTCGATTTACTTCTCCTACTTGATTAAACATACAAGTTATTAATCTGAATATTCAGAATTAACATCGAAGTAAATACAATTAACAACCTACACATATAGATCATTTACTGAATAGCACACTCATATGACAAAGTGACAGATTTTTCAGACAAATGTCCCTGGAAAAACCCAATGCAGGAAAACCGGTGCAACAGTTATGAGGGTTTATTATTATTAAGCAACAATTTCTGAGTACATCTAGGGTGCCATAAACTTGGCTGACCCAACAGAGAAAACCTCGACAATCAGAGAAAATGTGAGATATACCTCACTCTACAAATCCCGACTGATCCGGATGAGTAACGGGTGAAACCCCAGCTGGCTCTGCGCAGCAACTGCATAAGCTTGAGTAGCCTGGGCTAAGGAACTGCGTTACCCTAGCTTTGCATGGATCTACTTCTCCCGGGTCTTAGTTTCAGCCCTGCTGGCTCAGAAACCCTTCTTTCGACAGAATTTCGGACTTCTACTTGGAGATGTTGCGTTGCCTTTGCGTGGGCCTGCGTCACCCTCCTGAGGGACTGCGTTACTCCCTCTCATGGCTGCATTGCCTCCACTGCATCTCTGCTGCCCTTGCTCTGCACTGTACTCTTCGCCCTTCTGACCAATCATTGTATCTGCCCCTCGCTGCAAATTTGAGTCACTCAGATTTGATCTTCGTCTGAGCATTGCTCTGTCAGAAGAATTCGTTCTCTTAGAATCTATGTGTGTGTCTCCAATTGACCCTAAGCCTTTCTCTTATACTTTTCTCATCGACACATCAACGGTCGTGATTTAATCTCTTATCGACGGCTTAGATTAAAAGATTGCTTGATCCGTGTCACTTAGAACATTTCAGCACATGTGTTTAATTAATACACTTTAATTTTTCTAATTCCCTAAGTTAGACTTGGTATTCATTAAAAAAAAAAAATTATTTTAATATCTCACACACCAGATAAAATTTCTCCAAACACTTTCTGGGTTTTGGAGGTCTTGTGTGTCTTAGCCCCTCCACAAAATTTCAGGGCTAGAGCACACTCGATGCTATCTCAAAATCTCAACACCATTTGGGACTGCGTCAGCCCTTGCATGGCCTTTGTTGGGACTGCGTCCTCCTAGTGCTGCGTTGCCTTCCTGATTCTCTGCCGCTTCAGCTGCTACCCCGCAACAAATATGTCTTCAGCCGATTTGTTGGAGATCCAGCTTGATCTGCAATCGCTCTAATACCATGTGAAAATTTCTTATTCTAATAAACCCTACTGTAATATATTGATTTGCTATTTATACTTGAATTAAGTTTCAAGTTAATTTCTGAAATATTCAGTAAATTAGCGAAGTAAATACAACTAGTAGCCTACACATACATATCAATCAGTGAATAACATGCTCATATGACAAAGTGACATAGATTTTTCGGACAAATGTCCCCGGAAAAACCCAATGCGGGAAAACCGGTGCAACTAGCTCTGGAGGGTTTTATTATTAAGTAGATTCTAAGTACAACAATTTCTAGGAACCAAACTGGTTTACCCTCCAGAGAAATCACACGGCAAGCAATACCCTTATCCTTGGAGACAGAAAATATGACTGATTCACACCCTCAAATGGGATTTACAGAACTTGAGCTCTTTCTGGCCCATCGGAAACCCCAAAATTGCTCTTCAGCCCTCTGCGTCAGCCTATGCACTGCTCTGGAAGGGCCTGCGTCACCCCTGAAGGGCTTATGCTACCCTGTCTGGGCCTACGTCAGCCCTGCGTGGCTTTTGCTGCCTTTGCGTGGCTTCTGCTGGACGGCGTAGCCCCTGGCTACCTCTGCGCTGCTCTGGTATGCTGCCTGTTTTCCGCTGTTGTACTTTTGGCCTGGGATCAAACCATCCCCTTACCAATACTGCCCCTCACCGCACTACAAACGGCTTCTGAAATTCTTAGCAAACCACACCCTAGAATTTTAGCTTAGCTTTAGTGTTCTGCCAATGTGTTTTCTCCAACTGAGCCCAAACCCTTCTCTTATACTTTTCTCGTTGGGAAACCAACGGCCATGATCTAATCTCTAATCGACGGCTTATATTAGAAGCTGCTTGATCCACGTCACTTAAGTCATTCTCATCACATGTTTAATTTAATTCACTTTAATCTTTTAATTTTCCTAAGTTAGACTTAGGGTCCTTAATTAAAAAGATTAATTATTTGAATATCTCTTAAACTTGATGGAATTTCTTCAAATGCTTTCTGGGTCTTGGAGATCTCATGTACTCCAACTCCTCTCAAAATTTGGGAGCTAGAGCGCATCCAATGCTACCCCAAAATCTTAACATTAAGTTGTAGACTTATTTATTTTGAATCTTGATGTAATACGATATCTTAAACTTGAGCCTTAACTCTATAAATATTAACAAATTTGAATCTTGATGTATCAAACTTGACTTTTAACTTTCGAAATTTTATATGATATCATGCTTTTCGTTTTAAATTTGTTTCAGTTATATGATTCATCGATTTATAATTTTATCATTTATCCTTCATGATATAAGTGTTATATATTATATAATGATAAAGACAGTTACATTATAAATATTAAAATTTCAATGATATATCATATGTTTTTATATTTTTTAATTTTTAAGACCCTGATATCCCCCCACGCTTCCTAAAAATTGGTGGGGATCTTTTGCATAGGCCGCTCCGCGTATACCCGCTCCCTCACCCCCATGTCCAGAGTACTTGGTGGAACATTGCTATATCCTCACCATCAGGTACAATAATTCATTAGTGGATCTAATTGAACCAAGCTTGTAATCAAGGGCTCATTGAGACTTCATATGGGACTTGTTGACCACTGGAGTGGCACCTGATGATTATATGAAGACTCCATGCCCAAGGATGTACCAAAGGACACTTGTACCATCAGATATCATCAAAGTTTTTTTAAACTCTACTTCTACTTCTTATCATTTTCTCTTGTACCTAGATTCCACTCCCTACGAGGAATTGTAATAACTGATGCTAGTGATGATGAATTTTGAGTTTGTATTTAGTCTGTAATAGACCTAGGTAGCTTGGGATCTTGCCAACAAGTGAGTATTACTCTAGGAGGTTTTTTTTTCACTCAGTTAATTATCATCTCCCTACTAGGGCTTAATAATTAATTGAGTTTTTTCCTCCAAATTTACCCTAAAGCCCGAGTACGGCTTGATGGTGAGGCCCTGAGTGAGTCCTGGTGTCTGAAGTCGATGCATATTACCATACTAGATCACACCAAAAAATTCGTCGTATTTGGTTATGTCTAGGTAGTCATTTTTTAATTTTTTAGATTTCCTGCAGGTCAAAAATTGCAATAAAAATTGTAATTGAATTGTAATAAGTGTTGTCTAGAGAAATTGTATGGGGTATGAGTAATAAAAATTACACCTCTCACGCTCAACTTTCTACTATGACACACTTTGAGGGGTTAATAATGTGTTCTGGACTCTCAAAATCCACATTTCCTAAGTTTAGTGGAAATTGTGGCAATTAATTACGCTAGAATTAAATAAAATAGAGAGAAATAAATTATTCCATGTAACATAATGATGTCGAAATGACTTGGAAATTATCATAAGTCAAAGAGTTGAGTCAACGGACATGTGGAGGATGACTGAGCACACTGCATCATTAATACACCATTATTTCATAAAACCAAATTTCCTAGAGATAAAGGAACAATTGAACAAGTGGAAAATCGAAATAATTAGAGGAGCTCATGCATTGAAGGAATATTCTATGGAATATTTGGACTGAAGATTATGTGGGGCCTCCTTTCACAGTTCTCTCAAGTGCTTCAACACGTAGCACTTCACTTGGAGGATTTATGACTTTCTTTTGGCTAGACCACAAGTTTCATTGTAGGAATCACACCATTTTTGGGGACCTACATAGAGCTACCTTGGGATCATCTATGTTAATTTTGGGCAACTAGGTTCAAACTCCATGTTGCACTGCTCATATGATGATGATTTTTTTTTGTTGGATTCCTCTTTCAGAGAGGTGCAAGATTGATTTAAAGATCATCTTGTTTGGATGAGCAAAACATATATTTTGATTTATTTTCCTCACATGTGCATGGTCGGCCAGATTTGTAATGTAGGCTCACAAGCCCTACAAATGTGTCACACACCCTCATTGATGGATATAAATCGGAGAGAGATGTTGTCCATTTCGTCATCAACTCTTCACACACATTCATCTTGTGATCTGATTGGTTTGTACAGCCTAGGGGAGGCTTCCCTCCTCCTCACGTGTGAATCTGAACCTGAAGAAGCTGCTGCAATTTTCAGAGTGTTTTTAGGGTCTCTGACAGCATTGACCAGCGTTGACTTTGGGTCAACGCTTAGACTTTCACTGTGTTTTTTGGGCAGAAATTTTGATTTTTGTGTTGAATCCTTAGTTAAACTGAGAGGGGGGGGGGGAATCAATTTAACACATACATAAGCTTTTTAAATTTTTCATCAACTTATTTACAGCTTAATTTTGTAACCAACTTTAATATGTAAACAATCTTAATATGTTGCAGCAAGTATTAAATTAATGTGACACCAAACTTATTATGAGAGCAGCAAACATTAAGCAGATTGGGTAGATCATATCAACACATAGACAACACACATAGAGACAACAGATATAAGTGGAAACCCATAAAGGGAGAAAACCACATCTTATTATTGTTGTGATGCAAAGGCAAGCTCCAACTCCCTCTCACCACTGTTTTTCTGCAGGCACCAACGTATAGGAGGCTCCAACCTCAGTTAGCTACGACTGACAACTATCAAGCTTCAACTTGATAGGGAAGCTCCAACTTCCTCAATTTATCAAAAGAAATGTTTTGCTGATTTACCTCAGATATCAGCTCTGTTCTGTAGCATCTCTTTCTGCTCCTCTCTTCCTTATCTTCTCTGCCTCAATTTTCCATACTCTGCATTCTCTATCCTTACTCTCTCTAACCTCTATTTTGATATCAATGTGATATGCTTTATACAATTTGCCTTATAACAGTTCGTATTCCACAGGGAATTCAAAGTGAATAGCCCTGACTCATTGCATTCTGCCTCCTCACTTCTTTTCCAACTCACTCAGAAAAATATAACTGTATGTACTAATTTTAACATTACAGTGGGATTTTTGTTCTCTTCCGGAGACTTGCCAATGCATCACAAACAATATAAACCAATTAAAACATTTACATTTAATTACAATGAGAACTCCAACTTAACTCATTCGGCCTCTTGGATTACTGCGTATTTGTCTTTTCTGTGACTGTGTCTGTCTTTTTCTTCTCTGTATGCCTTTTTGTTCATTGCTGTTGTGTAACTCCTGCATGTATGTAACTGCACTTTTTATATATCGCCATTCAACTCTCGGCATGATAATGATGTGTTTTACCATATAAATTGCCCCTTTATGTAATGCAAATCAACTCACGGAGAACTTAAATAAAACTTTTTAATACTTAAAATGCCCTTTCGGGCCCATTCGTCGAGCTTACTTTATTCTCCGATGCGATGAGTCACCCCTGAATTCTTTCGATTGCGATTAATCGCAATCGCAACTTCTAGTTGTGAGTTTCGATGCTCCGATGTTCCGATGGTCTGTTTTCCTCCGATGCTATCAGTTACTGTACACTCCACTGCGCCGATGTGATGGGTTACTGTAGACCCCACTATGTTTTTCTTTAGATCCAATGGTTGCACTCTTCAATGATCCGACGGTTGCAATTGAATCGCACCATCGCGATCGCAACATTCAACCGATTGTTTGATTGCACTTTACTTGCGATGCGATAACTTGCTTCGATGCGCTTTGAGGCAGAATTCAAACAAATGTAGGTCTCACAGTTTATAAGTGAATCGGGTTTGCTGCTTCAATCAGAACTTTTGTTGATATGTTCCTCTGCCATTAGTTTCTCCGATGCGATACTCGAGGGTCCTACCATGTGGTACTTCGTTTGTTTTAACTCGAACCATAGAGCGCTACATATAAATATATATATATATATATATGTGTGTGTGTGTGTGTGTGTGTGTGTTTTGGTCCTTTGTATATAAAGTGCAACATACATAAAGTGCTGCATGTATATAAACTTTCCACTTCAGCTTTAATGTATCCTCCAACTTGGGTTATGATTCTCGGAATTTTATGTAGGGGGGTCCCGCCTTACACACACAATATCTTCCGTCAACATTATATTGAGTCTTGGACTTAGACATAGGCCCAACACTAATATATATATATATATATATATATATAACCTCTCGAGTTCCATAGTTTGATTAATGCTTCTGCTTCCCAGTATAACCTTAGCCATGTAGCATATTAACATTGCAATAGGTATCAAACCCCGACTTCGTGTAAAAGCGCTCGGGCCCACAGTGTACTAATATATGCTATCATATGTACCACTCCTTTGGTGACTTGCATATCAATTATAATATATTGACATATATAACGACCCCGTTCAATTTATTATGAACCTTATAATAAACCCACGCATTTAACTTATATGTGAACACTTTATCATGTAGTTCAACCTACATTCGGCCCATCATATATATCAACATATATTAATATAAGTTATAACCTCCGCCTGTTTATTAACTTTCATAACACGGAATACACAGTCATTCACATAATACTTTGGCTCCGCAGCTCTGAATGTAGGACCCACATCCTTGGTTCTCTTCCCCGCATCTTCACCTTTGATCGGATGGTCAATTTGCTCTCGCGCACCAACTGGGCTTTGTACCCCTATCCAACGGTCGACGCGCAATATCGCGCAACTTATGTGCTCGTCACATAATTTTCCAAAATCATGCGAAAAAAGTGGTATTTGGAAGCCGCTCTAGGACACGTGGCCATCAATGACATATATCACGTTCGTTTTGAGAATTCCACTTACCATTTTTGACACCGTGCGATACTGCCGGTTTGCTTACCTCCGGTTTTACTGTTCACACTTAGGGTTCCGCTTTCTTCAGCACTTTGATATATATGAACCTTGTTTCATTGCTATTTTAATATAACGCTATCATAAGGTTTAACACTTGACTGTATTAGATTTTTATTGTTTAATTTTTGGTATTACCCCTTATACACAGAGCCTCAGTTCCGCCTCTGCTTGATCATTTCACTGCTTGTTAACGACTCTGCCTCTGTATTCTCTGTCTCCGCCTCTGCTGCTTTGCCTCCTCTGGTTCTGCCTCCTTTCTCTGTCTCTGCATCCTCTGCTGCTCGACCGTTTCATTTCAACAGTCTTCTTCCGCCTGTCTCCTTTGCCATCTATGCTGTCTCCTTTGCTCTTCTTTGCTTCTCTTTTGCTGCCCTATCTCTGTAAATGAACTCTCCCTCTGTTCTTCTCATGCTCTTTGTAAATATTCTTCTTTACTTCTACTGCTGTCCTTTGTCTGTCTCTGCATCCTCTGCTGCTTCCTTTGCCATCAATGACAACATTTCCAACAGTCTCCTCCTTTGGCATTGATGGCAATACACTTCTTCTGCTTGCCTTTTAGGACCCTTTCATCTGTTGCTCGCTTTTTCTCCCCCTTTGACATCAATGGCAAAGGGTTGCTCATTTCCCAGTGTGCTTTTAAATCTCGTCCATGTTGCTCTAATCTTGAGGACCTGTTTTATGCTCTGTTTAGTTGCTCTGGTCTTTTTATAGCTCTCTTTGTTGACTGATCTCCCCCTGGAATGATGTCTTCTTTTATATTCTCCCCCTGGACTAAAGCTTTCTTTTTCTTTCAGAGAGTAGTATTTGAAGACACTACCCCTAGTTTGTTTCTCAGATATTCGAATGGCTCTCTGGCAAGAGGTTTTGTGAATATATCTGCTGTTTGTTCTTTAGTTGGCACATATTCCAACTTTACTACCTTCTGTGCTACTTGTTCTCTTAGAAAATGGAACTTGATTGGAATGTGTTTAGTTTTTGAATGAAGTACATGATTTTTTGAAATACTTATAGCACTTGTATTATCACATTTGATAGAGATGGGTTCATCAATGCTTACCTTAATGTCTTGGAGGGTTTGCTTCATCCACATGACTTGTGTGCAGCATGCTGCTGCTGCTATGTATTCTGCTTCTGCTATAGATAGAGAAATAGATGTTTGTTTCTTGCTTAGCCATGCCACCAGACTTTCTCCTAGATAGAATGCACCTCCACTTGTGATTTTCCTGTCATCCACACAGTTGGCCCAAGCTGCATCTATGTATGCTGTCAAGGTGAAGCTTTTTCCTTTTGGATACCATAGCCCAAACTGTACTGTTCCTTGTAGATATCTAAATATTCTTTTGACTGCTAGAAGATGATTTTGCTTTGGTGCTGCTTGATATCTAGCCACAAGTCCTACTGCTAGCATGATGTCTGGTCTTGATGCTGTTAGTTACAGCAGACTTCCTATCATGGATCTATAGAGTCTTTGATCTATATCAGCAGATTCATCATCAGCACATAGCTTGCATCCCGTGATCATGGGAGTTGACATAGGTTTGCAGTCTTCCATTTTGAACTTTTTCAACATTTCTTTTAAGTATTTTTCCTGTGAGATGAATGTACCTGTGTTCTTTTGCTGAATTTGAAGTCCTAAGTAGAAGGTGAGCTCTCCAGTCATAGACATCTCAAACTCTGATTTCATCTCTTCAGCAAATCCTTTTGCTAGCTCATCTTTGTTGCTTCCAAACATAATGTCATCAACATATACTACAACAATCAGGAGTTCATTTCCATGGGCTTTTATGAATAGATTGCTGTCTACTCCACCTCTCTTAAAGCCTTGTTTTTGCAAATACTTATCCAGCCTCGAGTACCAAGCACGAGGAGCCTGTTTCAGTCCATATAGAGCCTTCTTTAGTCTGCACACATAGTCTTCTTTGTCTGTTAATGAGAAACCTTCTGGTTGTTCCATGTAGACTTCTTCTTCTAGATCTCCATTTAGAAATGCAAATTTCACATCCATTTGATATACCTTGAAGTCTTGGTAGCATGCAAAGGCCAGAAACACTCTGATAGCTTCCATTCTGGCTACAGGGGCAAATGTTTCATTGTAATCAAGTCCTTCGATTTGTGAATATCCTTTGCAAACAAGTCTGGGTTTATTCCTGATTACTTGTCCTTGCTCATTCATTTTATTTTTGAATACCCATTTTGAGCCTATGACATTTTTCTCAGTGGGTCTAGGAACTAATTCACAGGTATTGTTCTTCTCAATTTGATCCAATTCTTCATGCATAGCGTTCACCCAATGCTTGTCCTTGCTAGCTTCTTCAAACTTCTTTGGCTCTATTTGTGATAACATAGCTATGTATACTTCTTTTGTCTGTTCAGTTAGCTGCCTTCTTGTCTGGACTCCTACACTCTTGTCTCCAATGATTTGATCTTCTGGATGGTTCTTCTGAGTGTATCTTGAGGGGGCTTTTGAGCTCAGCTCAGCATCTTCTGTTGTCTTGCTTGTTTCATCATCATCTTGGTTTTCTTCTTCATGATTGTCTGAAGGACTGCTGCAGTCTGTACTTCTTGTCTTGTTTGGAAGTTCTTCATCAAATCTTACGTCAATGCTTTCTACAATTTTTCTAAGAGCCTTGTTGTAGCACCTGTACCCTTTACTTTTGGATGCATATCCTAGAAATATCCCTTCATCTGCTCTTGCATCAAATTTCCCCAGATTTTCATCATTATTCTTTATGTAACATTTGCTTCCAAAGACTCTAAAGTGCTTGATTGAAGTTGGTTTACCATGCCATAGTTCATAGGGAGTCTTGTCACTGCTTGGCCTTAAATGAGCTTTGTTCAAGATATGCACGGCTGTGTGTACTACTTTTTCCCAGAAGGTTTGAGGAATATTACTCTCTTGCATCATGGCTCTGGCAATTTGTTATACAGACCTGTTTTGTCTCTCTGCTACTCCATTATGTTGAGGTGTCCCTACAATAGTAAATTGTTGTTTTATCCCATGTTCATTGCATAGGTCTGCAAAGTCATAATCTGTGAATTCACCTCCTCTGTCTGATCTGATGCATTTTAGCTTGCATCCTGTTTGATTTTCTGCTAATGCTTTGAATATCTTGAATTTCTCCAGTGCTTCCGATTTATTCTTGAGGAATGCAACCCATGTCATTCTGGAGAAATCATCTATTATCAGCATGAAGTAGGATTCTCCACTTGGTGTTTTAGTTCTTGCAGGTCCACACAGGTCCATGTGCACAAGCGGGAGTGTTCTTCTCGTTGATAACTCATCTTTGGCCTTAAAGGATGTGCGGGTCTGTTTGGCCAATTGACAAGATTTGCATACGGTATTAGATGGCCTTTTTATTTCTGGCATGTCTCTGACAGCTTTCTTCTTGCTCAGTCTGATGATATGATCGAAGCTGAGATGTCCCAATCTCCTATGCCATAACCATGACTCCTGAAGTTTGCTAAGATGGCATGCTCCATCTTCCTCTTTCACTATGTAAACATTACTCTCTGTTCGAACACCTTTGAGAAGAGTCTTACCTGTGGTGCTTGATCTGACTTCATAGTCTTGTGCTTTAAAAAGAACTTCATAGCCTTTATCACACATTTGACTGACCCTCAACAAGTTTTCTTTCAGCCCATCTACAAATAGTACATCTTGGGCCTTTCCTCTGCCATTATGGCTGACTGAGCCTTTTCCTTTGATTTTCCCTGATTTATCATTGCCAAAAGTAACATTGCCAGATTTCTTTTCATCAAAAGTTATAAATTTGCTTCTATCTCCAGTCATATGTTTTGAGCAGCCACTGTCCAAATACCATTGGCTTTTCAGGTCTTGAGCAGTTAGAGCCAGGTCACATTTGTTCACCTTTTTTTTCCACTGGAAGCATCCTTTTGTTTGGAAATTTTTGTGAGATGATGAACCACATCCTCTGAGAGGACATTTGGAAGGCATATGTCCAATTTTATTGCATACACAACATTTGATCATAATTTTTGCAGAATTGTGAGTATGAGTAAAATCTCCTTGATTCATAAACCTCCTTGAGGTGTTGTACATCAATCTTTGTCCATATTTTTTGCACTCAATGATTTTATGGCCAAATTCCTTACAATAAAAACAGTAACCATAGAAACAATTTGCATACCTGATGTGAGGTTGTCTTTTCCATTTGTGTGCTTGAGACAGTCTCTTTATTGTTTGCATCTTTTGCTGGTTTGAATTACTCCTCCTTGTATGACAATATGCAGCAATGTGTCCCAGCTTGTGGCAGGCATAACAGGTGGCATTTTTCATAGGAGGGAAGAATCTCCTTTGATGGCTTCCAAATTTGACATACTCAAGGGTATATGAGCCTTTTTCTATTTTCTGAGTATTTATTTCATTCTTTGTTATTAGAGGTTTCTTCTGGTTTCTGTCTCCCTCATTACATGTTTCTTCTTGTGTAGAATTTATTTGAGCTGCTTCATCAGCCTTCTTTGCTTTTACAAAAATAATATTGTTGTTTTCTTTTTCTTTGCTTTTACTTGATTCTCCTTCATAGCCTATTCCAGTTTTTATCAGAGGAGATCTTTGAGCATCCAGAATTTTGTTCAACTTACCAGAGCTTGTTGTTTGAGAAGAATTTATAGACACTTTCCTTTGAGCATTTTCTAATTTCTTCCTCAGACATACTACTTCTTCTTCCAACTTCTCTTGTTCCTGAGTTTTATCCTTGATTTGCTTAAGTAGCATGTCCTCTATCTTCTTGGCTTCTTCAAGCTCTACCTTCAACTGCATGAGGAATTTGAATTTTTCTCTTCTCTTACATACTTGAGGAGAATGTCCTTTTGTTTTCTGCACTTCAGTTTGAGTCTGTCAATCTCCTCCAGGGCACTTCTTAGCTCCCCCTCAAGGTCAACTTCACCTTCTTCTTCATCTTCTAGAAGGAGTCCTTCAAGTTCTTCTATGGCCATTAATAAAAATTCAGAGGTTCCTTCTTCACTTGAGGGTTCATCTGAGTCTTCAGATGCACTACTGTCTTGTTGAACATAGTAAGATTTTCTATTGAATTTCTTTCCTTTCTGCCAGTTCTTTGATGAAGTCTTCTCTGATTCATGAGCTTGATTCCTTGCTTTGTTATGAGGACACTTAGCAGCATAGTGTCCAACTCTTCCACAGTTAAAGCATTTGAATGGAAGTTTACCTTTATATTTACCTGAGCCTCTGTCCAGTTTCTTGACAAACTTGGCCTCTTCTTCATCAGAGCAAGAACATATATCTTCCTTTTCTTCTTTCTTATTTTCTGTTTTAAAAGCTGCCTCCCTAGCACTTGGCTTCTTCTGTGGGAGTCTCATCTCATAGGCTGTTAGATTTCCAAGTAACTGGTTCATGGTTAAGGTTTCCCAGTCAGCTGTTTCTTCTATTGCAGACACCTTGGGGTTAAAACTAGGTGGAAGAGATCTTAGAATCTTTTGTACAATTACACTTTCTGGCATGGTTTCTCCAAGAGCTTTCATATTGTTAACAATTTCTGCAACTCTTAAGAAGAAGCTGCCAACATCTTCATCATCATTCATTTTAAAATTTTCAAACTGAGCTCTATATACTTGAAGTTTGGCTGTCTTTACCTTTTTATTTCCCTCATGGATGTTCTCAAGAGTATCCCACATATCTTTGGCAGTCTTACTGTGCATTATTTTGATAAATTCAGCCTCACAAAGTCCACTTAAGATTGCATTCATGGCCTTTGCATTTGCTACAAATTCTTGTTTAGCTTCTCTCTCTGGGTCAATTGCCTTTGGGGCATATCCAAATTCCACAGCAGCCCAAACCTCTATTCTTAGAGACATTATGTATGCTCTCATTCTGATTTTCCAGAAGGCATAATTAGCACCGGTGAAAAAAGGGGCTTTATTGGTTGAGCTTCTTTCTTGACTAGCCATCCTGGGGACCTAGGATCTCCTTTCAGTGGTTAAACTGGTACAAAGGAATCCGCTTTGATACCTATTGTTGAATCCTTAGTTAAACTGAGAGGAGGGGAGTGAATCAGTTTAACACATACATAAGCTTTTTAAAATTTTCATCAACTTATTTACAGCTTAATTTTGTAACCAACTTTAATATGTGAACAGTCTTAATATGTTGCAGCAAGTATTAAATTAATGTGACACCAAACTTATTATGAGAGCAGCAAACATAAGCAGATTGGGTAGATCATATCAACACATAGACAACACACATAGAGACAACAGATATAAGTGGAAACCCATAAAGGGAGAAAACCGCATTTTATTATTGTTGTGATGCAAAGGCAAGCTCCAACTCCCTCTCACCACTGTTTTTCTGCAGGCACCAACCTACAAGAGGCTCCAACCTCAGTCAGCTACAACTGACAACTATCAAGCTTCAACTTGATAGGGAAGCTCCATCTTCCTCAATTTATCAAAAGAAATGTTTGCTGATTTACCTCAGATATCAGCTCTGTTCTGTAGCATCTCTTTCTGCTCCTCTCTTCCTTATCTTCTCTGCCTCAATTTTCCATACTCTGCATTCTCTATCCTTACTCTCTCTAACCTCTATTTTGATATCAATGTGATATGCTTTATACAGTTTTCCTTATCACAGTTCGTATTCCATAGGGAATTCAAAGTGAATAGCCCTAACTCATTGCATTCTGCCTCCTCACTTCTTTTCCAACTAACTCAGAAAAATATAACTGTATGTACTAATTTTAACATTACAGTGGGATTTTTGTTCTCTTCCGGAGACTTGCCAATGCATCACAAACAATATAAACCAATTAAAACATTTACATTTAATTACAATGAGAACTCCAGCTTAACTCATTCAGCCTCTTGGATTACTGCGTATTTGTCTTTTCTGTGATTGTATCTGTCTTTTTCTTCTCTGTATGCCTTTCTGTTCATTGCTGTTGTGTAACTCTTGCATGTATGTAACTGCACTTTTTATATATCGCCATTCAACTCTCGGCATGATAATGATGTGTTTTTACCATATAAACTGCCCCTTTATGTAACGCAAATCAACTCACGGAGAACTTAAATAAAACTTTTTAATACTTAAAATGCCCTTTCGGGCCCACTCGCCGAGCTTGTTTTATTCTCCGATGCGATGAGTCACCTCCTGAATTCTTCCGATTGCGATTAATCGCAATCACAACTTCTAGTTGTGAGTTCCGATGCTCCGATGTTCCGATGGTCTGTTTTCCTCCGATGCGATCAGTTACTGTTCACTCCACTGCGCCGATGCGATGGGTTACTGTAGACCCCACTATGTTTTTCTTTAGATCCAATGGTTGCACTCTTCAATGATCCGACGGTTGCAATTGAATCGCACCATCGCGATCGCAACATTCAACCGATTGTTCGATTGCACTTTACTTCCGATGCGATAACTTGCTCCGATGCACTTTGAGGCGGAATTCAAACAAATATAGGTCTCACAGTTTATAAGTGAATCGGGTCCACTGCTTCAATCGGAACTTTTGTTGATATGTTCCTCTGCCATTAGTTTCTCCGATGCGATACTCGAGGGTCCCACCATGTGGTACTTCGTTTGTTTTAACTCGAACCATAGAGCGCTACATATAAATATATATATATATATATGTGTGTGTGTGTGTGTTTTGGTCCTTTGTATATAAAGCGCAACATACATAAAGCGCTGCATATATATAAACTTTCCGCTTCAGCTTTAATGTATCTTCCAGCTTGGGTTATGATTCTTGTAATTTTATGTAGGGTGGTCCCACCCTACACACACAATATCTTCCGTCAACATTATATTAAGTCTTGGACTTAGACATAGGCCCAACACTAATATATATATATATATATAACCTCTTGGGTTCCATAGTTTGATTAATGCTTCCGCTTCCCAGTATAACCTTAGCCATGTAGCATATTAACATTGCAGTAGGAATCAAACCCCGACTTCGTGTAAAAGCGCTCGGGCCCACAGTGTACTACTATATGCTGACAATCATATGTACCACTCCTTTGGTGACTTGCATATCAATTATAATATATTGACATATATAACGACCCCGTTCAATTTATTATGAGCCTTATAATAAACCCATGCATTTAACTTATATGTGAACACTTTATCATGTAGTTCAACCTTTGATCGGACGGTCAATCTGCTCTCGCACACCAACTGGGCTTTGTACCCCCATCCAATGATCGACGCGCAATATCGCGCAACTTATGTGCTCGTCACATAATTTTCCAAAATCACGCGAAAAAAGTTGTATTTGGAAGCCGCTCTAGGACACGTGGCCATCAATGACATATATCGCATATTTTTGAGAATTCCACTTACCATTTTTGACACTGTACGATACTGCCGGTTTGCTTACCTTCGGTTTTACTGTTCACACTTAGGGTTCCGCTTCAATTCATGCTTCCGCTTTCTTCAGCACTTTGATATATATGAACCCTGTTTCATTGCTATTTTAATATAACGCTATCATAAGGTTTAACACCTGATTGTATTAGATTTTTATTGTTTAATTTTTGGTATTGCCCCTTATACACAGAGCCTCGGTTCCGCCTCTGCTTGATCATTTCACTGCTTGTTAACAACTCTGCCTCTGTATTCTCTGTCTCTGCCTCTACTGCTTTGCTTCCTCTGATTCTGCCTCCTTTCTCTGTCTGTGCATCCTCTGCTGCTCGACCGTTTCATTTCAACAATCTTCTTCTGCCTGTCTCCTTTGCTCTGCTTTGCTTCTCTTTTTCTGCCCTGTCTCTGTAAATAAACTCTCCCTCTGTTCTTCTCATGCTCTTTGTAAATATTCTTCTTTGCTTCTACTGCTGTCCTTTATCTGTCTCTGCATCCTCTGCTTCTTCCTTTGCCATCAATGACAACATTTCCAACATTTTGAAGGCTATGCAACTAGGCACAAAAATCGAGGCTGAATGTTGGCTTCGACCGAAGCCCCTTTGACTGTAGCGTTGACTTTTGCATTGACATTTGGAGCTGTCTTTGAGGTATGTGTGTGACAGTTGTGGAAGGCTGATTTGGCTGTTGGAGAAGTTGGTTTGACCAACACAAGACTTTGCTGGCTAGGGCATCCTGTTGACTGCTATAACAAACATTTATCTATTCATTTGTTGGACAAAGAAGAATTACAAATTCTGATATATTATTTGGCTTGTCTTCTGTTGATCTACTATTATGTACTATCAACATTTTACTTTCATGCTTATGTGATTGCTAAATTGAATTGGGCCTATAAGAAAGATTTAAGTAAAACTGCATTAAGCATAGAACATACCATGGTTATCTAAATTTAACAATCTGGAGATGGGGCATCACTTAGTTCGAGTTTGCATGGGTTGACTAGAGGTAGCACAATACTTTGATTCACTCATGGATGAGTTTACTTAGCCATATATGGAATTCAATTTCCCTTGAGGTGCACATATGGAATTAAATTTTGCTCTGGTGTCTTTGTCTTCTACACATTGAACTTGACTTATCTTTCCTTGGGATTTGCTCCAAGTTTAGTTCTCACATGCATTCTTCTTTGGGATTTGCTCCCAACTCTCTATATAATAGAGCCATGGGTTCTCATATGTATCATGTAATACGAGCTATTGGGCTTGAGGACACACTGCTGGATTGTACACGTTCTTGCAATATAATACAAAAGTCTTTGGGGTAACTTGTGATGGTGTTCTTTGCTTTGTATATGTGGTAAATTCTTGACTTCTTGTTATGTTTCTATTTATTTCTTCATGCTTGTGTTAAGTTATGTTAGTATGCAGCTATCTCATATTAGCATAAGAACTACTTAACTACTCTAGGAAAAGAAATCTTCTAATTGATGTCAAATATCTCTAGAAACTATTTCCATTGCATTTATTTAATTTCATATGGATATAATGAGTTGTGGTGAAGTTTTGTAGAGGAATCATTCTTTGGTCAAGAATTCAAGCATGAGGGGAAGTTCTCGGAGGAACCAATCCATTCTTGAAAATATTCAAGGAGAACCCACATGCATTTAATTCTCAAGTCTCATCTATTTCGATTTGTTTTGCATGTGTGCTCTTAAGTTTTAGGCTCTTATTTATTGCATCGAAATTATTTAAAAAAAATTGTTTTGCACATAGTGCACTTCATTTATCAATATCTGGCTATTTCAAAGAGCTAAGTCATGGCTAGTAAAAGAGGAGAGCTTACCCATACTCTTTGGCCTAACTTCTTGTAGATTATTTTTGTAATATACTTTTTGATTTCTTGAGCTAACATTTGTTGTTGTATATTTGCTTTAACTTGTTGTTTTGCAGCTATTTGCAGGTTTCATCTTCAGAAAATTACTTACAAGTTTGCATGCAGGACCTTGGGGCTCCAACTTCTAGATCATTTCCTTCCCTTGGCCGTGAGCATTAGAGGACATTTATTTGACAAAACCGAGTTCTTCTTAAGGGTGGCCATGTATATTTTGGGCCTCTCTTTCTGTCTCTTGGCCATGGAACTCAAAGATGCTTTGTCTCTCTTCTTCTTACTCAAAAAATATGCATTTTGTTAAGCTTTTGTGGGCCTCAAATTGCAGAAATTTTCAGCAAGGAAAGGTCTATGGCTCAAGCCTAAATTGTGAAGAATTTCCTTGGATTTTAGAGAAGACTTCACAGTTTTCTCCTTTTTGTATTAACAAATAAAATTTTTGATTTTGGAAGCGTGGGTTTTACCCATTGGTATCCCTATCTCTCCATCTTTTGGAAAGGATTGGTGGTGTGATTTTGTTGGTTTATTTCATTTTGCATGCATAACATCTAATTGGGAAATTAACATCACATGCATTACAATCATCTTGCATTGATTTAATTTAATTTGCTACAAGTTTCAAGTCGTTTCACTTTCATAGCAAGTTCAAACTTTTGTATGCAAGCACTTTCAACTTGAATTTAATTTTTCATGAATTTTGTTCCAAGTCTACTTATGTTTCACTTTTAAGTATATCTCACATGCAATTAAGTATTTGAGCAAAATCTAAAACAACATTTTACTTCATGGCAAATGAATATCTTTCAAGTTAAAATTAATTTTCATGTTTGGTTAATTTACTTACATGCTTCAAGCATTCACTAAAATTTACTTACAACTTAAGTTGGCTGAATATACATTTTAGGGACCCTCTACCTCTATGTACTCCTCACTGTGAGATCCAAATCTTGGGGCGAGGGTGAGGTCTGAGGATTAGAGTTCAATTGTAACCTTGCTTTAGAACTAATTAATAAAATAAACCAAGAACATTTTTCATCACATTTACATTATTTGCAAGTTCCAATTTTTTGCTTTTTTGATGGTTTAGAGTTTCACATGCAACATCGTTTCCTATTTTCAAGAAACATTTCCTTTCATGCAAGTATTGTAATCTCTTCTTGGAACAAGTTTAGTTTAACTTTCTTGTACTTGGAACATTGTCTATTTTAGCAAGCTCTATTTCATGTTTAATGATCATCATGTTCATGAATGGTTGATGAATCTCGTTTCCTTTTCAAGTATTCTTATTTCATGTTGTAAGGTTAATTGTATATTGTTGTCTTGGTCTAACAATTGAGTTTTTCTATCATCTCATTTACATTCTCATAAATAGATCACTAATTGCTTCCTTTTGAGCAATATAGTTTCTCATGCTTTGATTTATAAATCTGTTTATCTTGAAAGCAATTTATAATATCTTATGCTAACATTTTCTTGTTTCACTTTTTTCAGGATTGCTTTTGTTTTCTATTTGAAAGCATTTTACTTCATTTAAGCAAATACATTTTCATTTTAAAGAGAAATACTTTGAAGGAACTAGTTTTCATATGCTTTAAGCTTATTTTATGTATTGATGGTTATTGCTCATATCACTTGTTGCTTATGAATCTTAAGAAGTAATCTATTTAACTCTAACAACTCTCCTAGAAAACCCACATCTTTAACTTAATTTCCTTTAGGGACCAGCCCCCATAGCTAACTTAGGAGATAGCTTAAATGGAGAGAGTCGGGAATAGGTGACAACTCCTTTTCTTAGATCCTTGCCATCAACCACACTTTGCGGGGTTAAAGGTTTTTCTTAGTAACTAGTAGGTAGGTGTAGGCAACAAGGTCAACAGGGTTTCCCTACCATATTTGGGGCTTTGATCTTCAAGTAGTGTTACCTCCCTAGGTAGGAGTGGTTAATAAATGACCCTATTTGGTGTTCCTAGCCCCCAAGGGGAAAGATAGGTCCTTGGTACATCCTTCAATTGATAGGTAGCATATGAATGCTAATGAAATGGACGGGGTCACAAGGCTCTCAAAGCCAAATTCCATGGGTACAAGGATAACAATACTGAGGGATGTCCACATATTGGGTATATGGATGTAGGAGGGAGCAATCGTGGATACATGAGCTACCCCAACCTTTGTTTCTCCACTCTTCTTTATTTGCCTTTTGTTTTTTTTTTAATTTTTCTTTGTATTACTGCTCAGGGCGATGGGAAATTAGGGCATGCTGTGAGTGATATAAAGCAATTATTACCCCCTTAAGGCATGGTAGTTCATTGCCCACCAAGGGTTGGGACATGCTTGGGTTCCTTAATGATGTGGGGGCACTAGGAGCCAGGGTGATGGCCATGATGAGAGGTAGAGCTCTTGTTTGGATTCTGCCCACGTGCTAATTAATTTCTCGACCATCTTTTGCATTTTATAATATTCTTTTGTTTTGTTTCTTGGTTCTGGCCATGATATGCTTTTAACTTTCTTTTAGCTGCATCAACCTTCGGGGCAACGTTTCTAGGCTCGACCCAGATATGTGGATAAGGGAAGGGGGAGTGCCAGTGCCTTGTGGGCTTAGTGGTCATGTGGACCCAAAGAAGGAAAATGATGAAATAGGGCTTGTAATGTGCGAAGGGGAGTGAAAAATGTGAAATAAGAAAACAAGACCATGTTGATTTCTGGTAGCATCGGATGTGTTCTAGCCTCAAGAATTTGCAGGGAGGCTAGGACATATGCATTCCACAATACCCAAAAATTGCTTTGGGAAATTCCACCCAGAGACAGTTTAATTAAAATAATTAATTATTTTTAATGGATGCCGAAGTCTAAAGTTAGGAAATTAAAATAATTAAAGGGTATTAATTATACTGGGTGTAAATCTTCTAGAAAAAGACGGAGATTGAGTCAAGATGATCTGAGCCATTGAAAGTTCAACGAGAAGATTATAAGAAGGAATTCGATGGGCATTTGAAAAATACATTAGGCAAATACTTAGTTGCCCAAATAGATCAATTTTCTCACTAGCTGAAGTTTGGCAAGAGAATATCGAATTAGAGGGTGTGTTGCAGGTGAGAGAGAGAGGGTATCGACAACAGTCGAGAGTGCAAAAAACGACAAGAAGAGGCAACGCAGAAGAGGGACGCAGATCACCAGCGTAGAGGCAATGACGTAGGCACTGTTGAAGTTTTGTGTAGTTGGGGTAGCATCAAGTGTGCTCTAGCCCTGAAACTTTGTGGAGGGGCTAATAAACATATCACCTCCAAAACCCAGAAAGCGTTTGGAGAAATTTCATCTGGTGTTGAAGTTATTCAGATAATTAATTATTTTAATATAATCCCTAAGTCTAAACTTAAGGAAATTAAATAATTAAAGTGAACTAATTAACACATGTGCTGAAATGTTCTAAGTGACACGGATCAAGCAGTTTTTTAATCTCAGTCGTTGATGAGTGATTTAATCATGACTGTTGATGTGTTCAACGAAAAAGTATAAGAGAAAGGCTTGAGGGTCAGTTGGGGACACACACACAAAGGCAGAGCTGAGAAACTAAGCTAGAATTTTAGGGCAGCGTTTGCTAAGAATTTCCGGAGGAGTTTTCTGCAGCAAGGGGTCATGTTGGCTGAGGGGATGATCTGATCCCAGAGCCAAGATTTAACAAGAGGCAAAGGAGCAGCTTTCAGGGTCAGCGCAGAGGAGCAAGGGCAACAACAACAACAACAACAGTTAAGCAGCAGCTGTGCAACACAACTTTAGCCGCTACGCAGGCTAGGAGGGGCAGCGTTGCAGCTTCAGAGGGCTTCCAGAGTTATGTAGAGGCCTCCAGAGGTAGCGTAAGGATTGCATCACCCACTCTAGGGTTACACAATCCCCTTCTGAGCAACGCAGAGGCACGCAGAGCCTAGCAGGGCTGACGCTGGGGCTTCAGGGGCAGCGTTAGGGTTTCTAGGGCCAAACTTGGGCTGAGTCTTGTAAATCCCGTTTGAGGGTGTGGATCAGTCAAAATCTTGGTCTTAAAACAATAGGTTAGCCGCAGATCTATTTTTTCTCTGTCGGGATAACCAGATTTAGTGCCCAGATTTTCTGTACTCGGATTCTACTTAATAATAATAAACCCTCATATGTGCTGCATCGGTTTTCCTGCATTGGGTTTTTCCAGGGACTTATGTCCAAAAATCTGTGTGTCACTTTGTTGAATGAGCGTAATATTAAGTAAATGATCTGCATGTGTGTAGGCTATTAGTTGTGTTTACTTCGGTATTTTCTGAATATTTTTTCTGAAAATAAGTTGTATAACTTAATCAAGAGAAGTAAACCATGATACTACAGTAGGATTTCTGCATTATGTACTTAGGAATTTTCACAGGCACTGTGGAGAGTGTGACGCAGTGGGGCTAGCGTGAGGGCAACAGTCCTTTCAGGTGTCAGGAATTCACTGTGGAGCATGGTTTGTAAATTTCTCTCAGTGATTCTTCTTCTATTTCGCTATCCATATATTGTACATGAGATTTTGCTGAAGATTAATAAAAGTAACCCTCATCTATTGCACCGGTTTTCCCACATTGGGTTTTTCTGGGGACAAGTGTCCAAAAATAACTGTCATTGTGTTTATTATTGTGCTAGTATTTTCCTTACATTTATTTTCCGCAGTAATAGATTTGTGAAGACTGAAGTGTATGTATTTCGATATTTTCCGTAGATAACTGCAAATAATTTGTTTCAACAAATTAACAAATAGAAGAAATATTATCAGTTGTTGCAGAGGGATTCAAAATTTCCGAATTTTTACAGACCGCACTACCAAAATCGGGGTTTCCCAAGTAGTGCCCTTCCTAAATCCTATATACCAGTAGGGGAGATCCCACAGGACTAGAATTGAGGATTAACCCCCCATTTAAGGTGAGGGAGAAAAACGACAATCAAAGCCAGCCCTTCTTCTGAGTCACCCAATAATCGATGCCCAAAATGCCCAAGAAAAACAAGCATAAACACCCAATTGCACAATGAAAAACACACCTTTTGGGTTGGATTGCCCACCTTATACAGCTTGAGTGGGCCTAATGGTTAAGACTCAAGAGCATGTGTTTCCTCCTAAGAGGTCACAGGTTCAAATCCAGAGGGGTGTAGAGTATGTATGCCTTTGTAGACTTAGCAGTCAAATCACTGCACGGAGGTGGGTCCCTTGTCCCACAAACAAGGGGGTCTCATACACCAATTTGGTGTCTGGATTGGCCGTGACCTTAAAATTGGATTATTATTATTATTATTTTTAACAAACGATCTTGATAGATGGGTGAGGGGACATGTGACTGATGCAGGGAACGAAGATCAAATGGGACAATATATAGGCTACATCGGTGGCTGCCTTGGGCTGCTGGCTTCCGGCTGAAGAGATAGCTAGGAGAAAAATTCCCCTGTGGGGTCACCCACTTTTGGTGGGTAACAAGGTTGAAGCAGGGTGCAATTGCAGACAGGGGAGCCCAGCCAGATAAGAATTTCTGAAGAGGGCCGGGTCTCTCCAGTGTACCTATTCTCCAGGTTTCCTTCCAAATAAAATTTGATGTAATTTTCCTCTTAAAAATATAAATAAAATAGCTGGGTTTTTGCACTGGATTTATTTACAAGCTTTGTCATTGCTGGCTCTATAATTTGTTCTAAATTGGTTAAAATTCTTGGAAGAAATAGTTGAATGTTTTATGAAGGAAATTTATTGAAAAATCTTTGGGAATTTAAATAATAAATAAACTTTAAAGGGAATATTACAACCAACATACAAACCAATAGAGAGTCACACCTAACAACCATCCATTGAAAAACTATCCTGGGTGACTCCTATATTGCAAATGCAATATGCATAGACGATAGACCTTGACATGACATCCCATTTAGAAGATATCTTAATATGTGTTGAATCTCTAAAGTGCTCTATCTTATTTCTGTTTGAGTGAATCTGTAAGGGGAGACTCTCTCTTTACACTGTTAAAAAAATGTTCCACCAAGTTCTGTGCATAATCTGTTGTATATTAGATGGGAGATGCTGGTTACCACTGCTATGCACCAGATTGGCTTGGATTTGGATTCAGTTCAAAACCTCAACCAGGATATGGCTTTCCTTACACAGGTCAGTGAATAGCTGTTGTTATACTCTCTTTTCCCAAGTTTCAGAATGTCTGTACTCCTGGAATGGGAGATGATAAATAAGGTATTAAAATGGAATCATTGCTATAATCACTTGTATTACGTAATGTTACAGAGGAGGCATATCATGAAGAATTTGACAAGCTGTTGAGTGAGTTGTGCATTGATTCACCTTTTTTCTTGGTAACTCAGGTGTGTCTCGTTTGATTTCCAAGTACACAGTATGCTTTTATTTAAAATAATTTTTTCCTCTAAAAAGTGAACATTTTTAAGTTTCTATAAGTTGCATCACCGGTTTTTGGGTTTTATGTCATTGTAATCACAGACCACTTAAACATTTCCTTGTGCTAGATAAATATTTTATCCAATCAGATACCTGTGCTTTCTTGCTGTCCTTGGTACACTTTACTGAGAATATCCTCATCATAGAAGGAAACATTCTTCCTGCAGGGATTTCTTGTAGGCTCTTATGGATTGACATGGGCATTGAAGAATCCGAACAGGATATCAAAGCTTGTCATCTTTAATAGCCCACTGACTACTTCAGCTTCCATTCCAAATTTGTTCTGGCAGTTAAGGTAGGAAATCAGATTCAATTGAGATCATTTTGAAGCTTTGAGTTACATGTACAAGTCTCATATTTATCCATGAATGCATTCTTATTTTGAGGCATATGAACTAGGTTCTTGTATCAGGGCTGTAGTATTATTTATTTATATGACGATTGATCATAAAGTTGTTCATGTGTTGTTTTAAGGGAAACTGAATGTAAATAAATGACCATTATTTAAATCCATCTCACTGTATTTCAAATGTCCCACTATCAATAGTTTTGCAATCAGTAGACTATTATTTAACATATCTACTTAACCTTTCATTTTTTCATGTCAACTTTGATGTGTTTTTGATATATTTTATTACTTCATAATATTAAGTACTTGTTACCACAAAATCTATTTCCCTAGTGCAAAGTCTCACTAGGCATTCCAGGTTAATGGCAACAAGAAGACCAGCCACCATTGTCACCTTAGGGGCTGTTTCCTTGTTGTTCTGTGGATGGATGTTATCCCCATAAGGGAGGCTTCCTCAACAGGTATTGAAGAGTAAGTAACCCAAGTATTGGTAGGCTAAACACCCTCTAAGGATTCTATTAATTAGACACCCCAGAATAATATCCAATAAGATAAAGCTCCGGGTGAAATGAGGTAGTGAGTTCAAAGGACCTATGGCTAAGTCTAAAGGACTGAGATAAGTCTTGGATACACTCAAATAGATTCCAAAAACATGCTACCTTAATTAAATGATTGTTGTTATAAATTAGGGTTTAAAAGAAGGACAATTTACAACGTGCAAAATTTATGACAGCAATAGTAAAAACAGCCCACAATTGATGATAAACAATAAACTATCAAAGACTATTTAAAGGGAAAACAAGGGAAAAGATTACAACAAATATTTAATGGCTGAAAATGCACAAAACAACTATTGAACCCTAGACATCAGCCCTAGATTTATGGCTGAAAAATGCATAAAAATGATATTTTTGCTTTTTCAATTTAAGATATGCAAAGCGTAACACTATGATAGTTAAGGTGTTTTATGCTATTTAATGCATATTTTGCCATAACCTAACCCTAGTTTATCATAAAAAAGAAGAAAAAGATAAAGTTTTAAAAGATTGACAAACGAGGACCAGTGTCTAATCAATCTTGGGTATATGGAGTCAAAAAAGGTTGAGGTCAAAGGTGGAAGACCTTGGTTTCGAACAAGAGAGAGAGGCTCTCAATCCAACCCTCAGATGAAAATGGTACATCAAATTTCAATGCTGGCCTTGTTCTTATGGCAGTTAATAGAAGTGGCCAGTTACACGGGGAAAATATTTTAAGGGGAAACCTAGACTGTAACTCATGGTGGCTGTATCTTGTGGTGAAATTTCATGTGATATCCATAGACACTGAGTTTTGGGTCCAGCACATTGTGTATGAGAATCCTGTAATGCAGTTTAATCTATGTTTTCCTTGTCAGCTGAATGAAGAGATTAGCATGTGGATGCACACCTTTGGAAATGATTTTTGGACAGCAGGTGGCACTGCACCATGGGTTAACGAATATACAGACTTTCTTTATACTTGTAAACAGAAAATGTTTAGACAAGGAAGTGTCAAAAAGACAGTTTGATGGACAGGAGGGTATGCCATGGGCTAAATGTGTTTCTTCTCTAAGAAAAAGTGACAAAGAGGGTTTATGAATGCCTCTTCCAAGGTATCAAGATTGCTCCTCTATGGCTCCCAAATTGACTTTGATAATCCAAACCTGCAATATAAACTTACTAATATGCACCAGGAATACCTGCTATTACTGTTCAAATTCTCTCAATGTGAAAAAGTTTAACTATAAAACATGAGAGCCTAGAGACAACTACTAAGAAAGCCACCAACCATCGCTTTAATGGCCTTGCCTCTCACTTTCAAGTTTTGACTAAGGAAAAGTGGTCTTAGCCTAGGGGTTGTGTTTATTTTAGATAACAATGGTATGTTCTATTCTTAGCACAATTACTTCAATGTCCTTTTAGCAGCCCAATGACAACTTCCAATTTAGTTTTCCGATAGCAATCACATTAACCATAAATCACATTGACAGTAACTGTAGATAGAATATGAACAACAAAATGCAGAAGACAAGCCAAGACAAGCAAACACCAGATTTGGCGAATACCAGGGAAAAACCCCAAGATGGGGAAAACACTTTGATCAATTGTTCTTATTATTATATCAAATGTTCAGCAGAGAGAGAGAGAGAGAGAGTACAATAAAGTCACGATTGACTTGCCAAATGATGATCAAAGCAACCCTGTCAAATCTGAAAATTTCCTGCAGCATTCAACAAACCTAACCAGAAAGTCAACACTGGTCAAAGTAGCAGCAGGCCTTCCTCAATGCAGCTTAGTCATACACAGTCAAACTCAGCCTTCTTAGGTGGTCAAAGTCGGCCCAAAAGAGTCATTAAATCAGCGGTCAAACTTGGTCAACCTGAAGTCAACCCTGCAGTCAACACAGGTCAAACAGCCCAGAAAATCTTGGTTTTTGTGCCAATCAATGTGGCCTGGTCAAACAGAGTCAACCCCTCCAAAATCACAGTCAAACTTGGTCAAACAGTTCTTGGTCAACGACTCAACGTCGGTCAAACCCTGCTTCACTCTTGAAATTCGGCCTCTGAAATTCATCCTTCTTTGCTGCAACATGTGAGAAAAAGAGATGCCCAATGAGTTGTACGAACCAATCAGATGAGGAGAGAGAAGAAGAAGTTGAGTTGAGATGCCAAATGAGGTTGGAGGTCTCTCTTATCTATAAAAATCGTTGGGGGTCAAGAGACATGTCCATTGGGCTTCATGTGTTGAAAAGTGTAACTAGGTCGGTCTTCATGTTGACTATGTAATTATGTATTTATGAAAAGAAGAAGGCAAAGTAAATAAAATGTATTTTTAGTATACTTGCTTCATGGGCTTCATGAGCAAGATTGTATTAAGTAGATGGACTTCTTTTTGATGTCCATTAGGCTTGAGTTAAGTATACTCCAGGACCTTGTGAAAGAAGCTCACAAACCTCAATGCAACGATGGAAGACAACCCTTAAACGCAGTGAAGAAATACCTCTCCAACGCATGGAATTCACCATGATCTAGTCGGCCTCATTCACCATGAAAATCATAACTATATGGTCGGCTTGCTTAAAGAGATATGCTATATATATATATATATTCATTTGATGTGCGGTCATTATTGAAAGTGAAAAGAAAATATCTCTGAGATTTCAGTGCAGATAAGAGGAAGACTACAGTACGTATAAACAGTGAGATCACAGTGCAGTAAAAGGAAGGATTCAATACGGATTACTTTGATAATTGCGGATAAATCTAAATCGGAATTATAGGAAGAGTCTGCGGATATATATATTACAAGAAGCATTTGTGGAACCTACAACAGTGATCATTTGCGGACACCACAGCAGAGACAACGAGAATATATACTAAGATAGTGCGGATACCACAGCAGTAATCATGTGGATACCACAGCAGAAATTGTGCGGAATCTACAACAGACTTCAGTGCGAACATATACTAAGTTACAGTGTGGATAAAAGGAAAGACTTCAATATGAATAAACTAAAAGATAGTGATCAGTGCTTTGTGTCGTGTGTTTTGATAATTGACTTGATGAAAGATTAACTTAAAGAAGAGAAGACATAAGCACATTCACAAGTAATTATCAAGAAGAGAATTTGTATTAATCTATAGCCTTTCAAATTCTCAACATGGTATCAGAGGTTTGGTTACAAGAAAGGGCTATTAGTGATACTTCAGTTCAGATGCATGGGTTAAACAAGCTCGGACTCCTCTGAAGTTTCAGGAGGAATTACAGTGAGATATATCTCTGAGATATCAAATGGATTCAACAGAGATAAGGTGCGGATCTACCAAAGTAATCCTCCTCGGCATATCTCTATAATTTTTGGTGAATGGAACAGCAAGAAGTTCGGATCACAGTGATCATAGTGTGAACTAGTCAGAGAAGATTTTTCGGATGGTTAATTACAGTGCTGCAGTTTGGATGGAGCCACAAAATCTCCTCGGCATACCTATGAGGTTTCTATGATGAGATCAGTGAGATAACTTCGGACCTCCACAAAGAGGCATCACAGAAATGCGGATGGATGATCTTAGTTAGACTTTTGGTCTATATCACAGTTTGGCTAAGGTCTCGGTACTGTGCAAATAAGGTGATGCTCAGTGTCAAGTATTATCACAGTAAATGACCTTAGTGATTCTAGATACAGTGCTTGGTGGTGCAGTCATGTTATGATGATCAGTGATGATCATGATGCAGCTCGGTGCTAGTGACAATATGAAGATATGATGTGCATTTTGAAAATTTTGGGGATATACTACAGTTCAGAGGGTAATCACATATCACAGTGACATTCTCGGCATGACTAAATAGACAAGACTCCAGTCATTAGTACTACCACAGTAATAGAACTATGATACTATCATAATTCGATATGGATGATTCAATACTACCACAACAAAAGTTTGCAAGTACAAATCAGTCAAATGCACTTACAATACTAATTCAATTCTATATGATTCGGTGTTTCCTCCAATAAAGATAATTCTTATATATTGTTGAACTCAATGGCATGACCTCAACTTACCAGTAGTGGTCACAGCCTTGAAAGAATACAATCTGAAAGTTCAGCTACACGAATGAATGACATATGATCTCAAGTCTAGAACAGCCCAAGAAGAAGATTATTCAAGGAAGAACAAGGTGAAGATCTCCTCTTCACTTGCCAAGTATCTTTCATTTTCATTTTAATTTTGGTTAAATGACTTCGATTTGCAAGGAGATACATAAGGTGCTTGTATTACCGAAGATCCTTACATGAAACAAGGAGGATAGTCATGGTCCTCATAGATAACTAAAGTCATAGATAAGGGACTCCTTTGAATTCCTGTAAAAGAACTCTTAAGGTTCTCTCACATGAACAATATTGGAGACACAAAAGACGCTGAAAGAAGAATTATGAACAGTACAAGAAAGTTCATGTCACCAGAATGGAGGAAAGAGGGAGTAAGAGATCATTAAGACTAGTCTCTCTCATAATAAGTCTCTTTATAGCTCCTAGATTCTACTTAAGAATTGTTGCGATGTGACATCATGGAAGTATAAGAAACAAGAACTCATATGATCATGAGGGTAACAAAATCATAGGATAAGATACTTCACTCATCAACCTAGGGTTTCTATGGAAGAAGTTGAAGGCAATAGTTTTGTAGAACTCAAACATTTGTAGAAAAGGAAGAACATGATTCAAAGAAAATCTAAGAAAGAAGAAGCAAGGGATCTACACTACGATTGAGATCATCTTCTTCTTTAAGTGATTTCTTTTGGTTATATGATAGGAAGCAGTGTAGCATCCTAATGAAAGCATGGTAGGAGCTCCTGGTGAATCAGCTCCGGGAAAACCTCTCTGATAACATCACTAATGGAAAGCAGTCATCAAGAGCAAGGGTCATCATGGAAACAGATTTCTGGGATATTGATGAAGCATGCCAAGAGAATGAAGCTCTTCATTCTTGAGAAATTTCTATAGGATGACTCAAGGGAAAAAGGGTATGAGATATGTATATATTTATATGCTAACATTGGATGCTGTGAAGTCATGTCATATGGTTGCAGGTAATGAACTTTTGTATTTAGAAGTATGATCTATGGAGTATCTCTTAGTGCACGGATAGATGAAATCAACATAATATGTCCTCATGGAATATGAGGTGGTTGTATATGAACAAGAAACTAGAAAGGTTATAAGTTCCTGGGAATAAATAATGTGCAGAGAGGAAGAGATCATGAAATGCAACCATGTCAAGAGGCAGTTATCATCCGGAGGCCAAGAATATGTGACTAGGAGATCTCCTGGGAAGATATGTAGACTCTGACAAAAGTTTGGTAAAGAATAAGACCCTTGGAAAAACATATCATTAGGAGATGTGTCAATCTGTATGAAGGATGCCGACGCCTATAGGAAGATGTCATGGAGAAAGATCATCATCGAGGTAACTTTTGTTCTAAAAGTTAATATGTATATGTTTATCTGGATAAATTTGTGCAGGGCTGCTAATCATAAGAAAGGATGTATGATCCTTGGAGATGATTCGAAGGAAAGCAGCATGGCATAACGATGGACCAGATAAGGAAGACTGATGAATCACTTTCTGATAGTGGACATGACTCGTCACTGAAAGTGATGGATGATCTGTGCCCTATGAAGCCAAAAGTTGAAGATTCCTCAATATCGAAATCCATGACATCGAGGGGAGGAACTCTTCATGAGTAGCTGGATTGCTGCTGCAGGATCCTGGTTGATGAGGAGCTTGGTGGTAAGTTTCTTGCTTGAAAGAAACTTGAAATATGTCCTTCCTGTGTCAAGAGGAAGTGACGTATGTGATTCTCTGTTACATGTGTCGTACATTAGACCAGGACTAATTGCCGTAAGTCTTAGTGAAGGCCATGTGAAGAGAATGGATAGACACATCATTCTGGTCTTCACCTGGAAGACAAAATGGAGGATTGGGTAATCATCTGGCATTCGATACTCTTTGAGAATGAGATAGGGCATTCAAGATAAGAGTAGCCGTGGACCGATATTATTTGAGGGCTGGCTACCCAAGAGAAGAATAGTCCAAGAAGGTCGTACTTTGGGAACACCTAGGTAGGGTATGTACCTTGGAGAGACAATGACTATGGTGTCTATTAGTCACGTGTCTCGCCAACATTGTAGCCCATTGTGTCATTGAGAGATGGGGTTGTTAGTCAAGGCCTTGCGCTAGGACAATGTTGGTTGATATTATGCTATACAGATGCGATTACCAATCCGATTCTTCTTATGAGATTCTTCAATTTGAAAGTGACCATGTACCTGTATGAATACCTCCCTAGTTAAGAGGGAGTGTTGAAAAGTCTAACTAGGTCGGTCTTCATGTTGACTATGTAATTATGTATTTATGAAAAGAAGAAGGCAAAGTAAATAAAATGTATTTTTAGTATACTTGCTTCATGGGCTTCATGAGCAAGATTGTATTAAGTAGATGGACTTCTTTTTGATGTCCATTAGGCTTGAGTTAAGTATGCTCCAGGACCTTGTGAAAGAAGCTCACAAACCTCAATGCAACGATGGAAGACAACCCTTAAATGCAGTGAAGAAATACCTCTCCAATGCATGGAATTCACCATGATCTAGTTGACCTCATTCACAATGAAACTAGTCGGTCTAACTCATAACTATATGGTCGGATTGGTTATATATATATATATACATTTGATGTGCGGTCATTATTGAAAGTGAAAAGAAAACATCTCTGAGATTTCAGCGTAGATAAGAGGAAGACTACAGTACGTATAAACAGTGAGATCACAGTGCGGTAAAAGGAAGGATTCAATACAGATTACTCTGATAATTGCGGATAAATTTGAATCGGAATTACAGGAAGAGTTTGCGGGTATATATATTACAAGAAGCATTTACGGAACCTATAGCAGTGATCGTTTGCGGATACCACAACAGAGACAACGAGAATATATACTAAGATAGTGCGGATACCACAACAGTAATCATGCGGATACCACAGCAGAAATAGTGCGGAGTCTACAACAGACTTCAGTGCGAACATATACCAAGTTACAGTGCGGATAAAAGGAAAGACTTCAATACGAATAAACTAAAAGACAGTGATCAGTGCTTTGTGTCTTGTGTTTTGATAATCGAAAGATTAACTTAAAGAAGAGAAGACATAAGAACATTCATAAGTAATTATCAAGAAGAGAATTTGTAATAATCTATAGCCTTTCAAATTCTCAACATCATGAGCCTACATGATGATGTGGCCGACCTTGACAATTTGCACATGTGGGGGCTTGGCTTTAAAAACATATTTCCCCTTGTCCAAATTTGATGATCTTTAGGTCAATTTTGGTCTTCTCGAAAAGAGGAATTCAATGCAATGATCATCTCCATCAAATGAGTTGTCCAAAGTGGGATTTGGCCCTAGTTTCCAATTTTAACAGGGTGCCCTAAAGGATCAACTAAACCAAACATTGTAGTGTGGCAGAATGAAAATAGTTCAATTGATGTGATTAATCCAAACAAGTTGAGTTGCTTTAAGTTATGTGATCAATGTAGGGACTGATTTCATCATTTCAAACAACACTGATCTGATTTTTAAATTTAAGCAGAATTTCAAGTGGAAGGAGATTTAAGCATAAATATAATGAGGGATTCATAGTTTAAACTTAACTCTAAGTAAAAAAAATAACTAGCTGATGTATGGAGGAATACCTGGAAACTGAGATCAAAACTTGATGATTGCTGGAACTGTGGTTCTTCTCTTCAACACAGCGAATAGATTACAGGATCAATCGGTTCCTCCCAGCCAATTTAGGAATCAATCCTAAATCCAGAGGATGCCTCCTCTGCCCCCGTGCCCAGAATTCTGAGAACACCGAGTCTCCCTTCCACAGTTTATCACTTTCAATATTTTTCTTTGATCATAACAACCAATTTTGAAAGCACCATCGACCTCCTCTCCTCCATGTTTCATCATTTATATAACACTCCTCTCCGCCGCCATAACATTCTCCCACCGCCTTTTCTCCTTCGAGATTTGATTTACATTAATGTAGGAATGAATGTTATTTATGGAGATGTGATTTATATTAAATGAGGAGATGTGATTTATATTAATGAGGAGATGTGATTTACGGTTATCTAATTTTAGGGAGCATATGACTTTAATTTGAGTATCTTTACGATTAGTTCTTATATTTGAATATTTATTCTTAAATTAATTAACTTTATATATATTTTTAATTAACTTAAATTATTTTCTTTTAATTGTCCATTTACATATAATTTATACTTAGTTAATCTTAATATTAATCTCTAACTTAGGTAATCTTGATATTAGTAGGTATGTGTACTAGTGCGATGTGCGCGATATATGCATGTGTAGTTATCAAATGCGTATATCGTATACACGCTAATATTATTTTGCGTATAACTTGGGAATGGGTCGTTACATACTTCCTCCCTTCAGAAAACTTCATCCCGAAGTTTAGGGTTTCATATACTCATATCAACAATTGTGTTTTTAGAGATTAAGGTGATTGTAGAAGGCTTGTATTTTAAGATGGACTTTCCATTTGAATAAGTATGTATCTGTAATTTAATTGTTACTTCCCATCTCAACCTAATCTCCAAACTATTTTAAAATCATCCTATCCTTCCTAATCTCTTCCACTCCCATCCTATCCGTCTTCTACAAGAATATGCCATGGCATCAGTTTTACTGATCCATTCATAGACCTTAAGGATATCAGCGTCTATTACGTCGACCTGATATGCTTGTAGGCATCCGACAGTCATCATCACATGTCTAGGAGAGCGTGACTCGCACAGTCCTCCCATGACACCAGGTATTGGAGGATAAACAGTGGGCAACACCTCCACCCTCCCAGTAGGACTAGGGTCAACACCCTATCGTGGAACCTCAGGGAGTTTCAACTGTTCTTGGAATTCTATCATGATGTAGATTGGTTCTGTAATCTGTATTGTACAAGGTAATCACTTGTACACAATCTGCAATGTAAACACTCGTACACACATTATAGCATATGCATCTATATTGTTCACAACAAATTGTTACCCATATAACAATCTCTACACATTCCAAATATATTGCTATCTATGATATTGATCCTAGAACTTATATAACATACTTGATTAAAACACTTGTCCACATATGTATTAATATGTCCAGTACAATTATTCGTTTAGATACTGCTCCTGTTTAGTTCATACATGTTCCATCTATGATGCAATGTTTTAACTATGTTCAACCTATATAACAATATGTTTCACTTTGATATTTAAAATGTAGTTATTCTTCTATTTCCTTTCTTTCAATCATATGAAGATGTAAATAAAATGAATTGATAGATAATGTCATTTATAATGTGATCTATGATCTAGATTTCATATTCCCGCAATGATAATTTAAATGACATATTGCATATTGATATCCATGCACTTGTAAAGTCAAACAATAGCATATATTCTGTATTACTAGAGTTAAGTAACATTCGTTCTTTACGGCTATCCATGTAACAACAAGTAAAATTCATTCTTACGTGATAATTCAAAATAAAGTTTCAAGTATCAAAATAGAGTAGTCATATACATAAAAAGTCTCCAGTTTCTCAAAATTAGCATAAGCTGGGGTAAGTCTGGCAGAAGGTCTCAGCATCCTCCCAAGTCGCTGATCCAGGACTATATTTATCCCACTGGACTTTAACTTGGTCTATTCGTCGGTTCTGGAGTTGTCGATCCCTACGTTCCAAAATACGTAATGGTTCGACCATAAGGGTTCCCTCGTCCGATACCTGCAGTTCATTCCATTGAATATTATGAGATTTGTCAGTAATGTAGTGTCGTAAAGTAGATACATGAAATACATTATGAATTTTGTGCAGGTGGGGTGGCAGTGCAAGACGATAAGCGACAGGTCCAACTTTTTCCAGGACTTCAAACGGTCCTATAAATCAGGGGGATAATTTTGTCCCCTTCTCAAACCGAATGGTGCTCTTATTTGGTTTGATGCGGATGAAAACCTGATCTCCCACTATGTAGTTTCTATTTGTCCTGTGAGCATCAACATAACTTTTCTGTCTATCCTGTGCCTCTTTCAATCGTTGCCTAATCAGTTTTACCTGATCATCCATCTCTTGGATCAATTTTGGTCCGACTATTACCCGGTCTTCTAACCTGTCCCAACTCAACGGCGTTCAGCAGGGTCTCCCATATAATGCTTCAAATGGTGGCATCCCGATTGAACTATGATAACTATTGTTGTAAGCAAATTCCACTAAGGGTAAGTACTTTTCCCAACGCGATTGTTGGTCCATAACATACATTCTTAGCATATCCTCAAGTACTTGATTTACCCTTTCTGTTTGCCCATCGATCTCAGGATGATATGCTGTGCTCAAATTTAACTGAGTCCCTAGGGCTGATTGCATACAATTCCAGAATTTTGATGTGATCCGAGGATCTCTATCTGATATGATTTTCTTAGGTACTCCATGAAATTTGATAATTTCATTTATGAATACCCGAGCTACATCAGCTACTTCATAAGTATCTCTTACCGAGATGAAATGGGCGCTTTTTGTTAATCTATCTACTACAACCAAAATGACATTATGATTTTGTTGCGTAAGTGGCAACCCAACGATAAAATCCATAGAAATTATCTCCCATTTGGTCATAGGGATGTCATGAGGTTGTAAGAGACCTGCTGGGTGACAATGATCAGCTTTTACCTGCTGACATTCGAGACACTTAGAGACAAATTGGACAATGTCGTTTTTCATGCCTGACCAGAAGAAGAGTCTCTTAGTGTCAGCATACATCTTCTTTACACCAGGATGGGCACAATACACTGCTCTGTGTGCTTCCTTCAATATGGTGTTTCAGGGATCTTCATTATCCGGTATATACATCCTTCCATGAAATGGAAGAATTCTGTCTTTTTCTAGCTCGTATCCTTTGAACTTAGGTTCCTTTGAATGGTTGCTCTCAAGCCCCAACCTTACTTTTAAGTACCAACTGTCTCTTACAAGATGTTCAAGTACTTGATCTCTTAAGCTTACCCTGATAGGTATGTGGGAGAATATTCGAGGTTTTCTACTTAAAGCATCTGCTACAACATTCTCCTTCCCTTTTATATATGCAATCACAAAATCATATTCGCTTAAGAGTTCACTCCATCATCTTTGTCTCGCATTTAAGTCTCTCTGGGTGAACAAGTACTGTAAACTTTGGTGGTCACTTTTAAGTACAAAGTTTCTCCCCACCAAGTAGTGTCTCCATATCTTTAAAGCTAAAACCACCGCGGCTAACTCTAAATCATGCGTAGCATAAAGTTCTTCATGAGGTTTTAATTTTCTTGAAGCGTATGCTATTACGCCTCCTTCTTGCATTAATACTGCACCTAACCCTTGTTTAGATGTGTCGGTACACACAGTAAAATCTTTATTCATATTAGGTACTCGCAAAATCGGTGCACTAGTCAATAATCTTTTAAGTTCAGAAAAAGCTTTGTCACACCATGTGTAGGACCGATTTCATCATTTCAAACAACACCGATCCGATTTTTAAATTTAAGCAGAATTTCACAGAAGGAGATTTAAACATTTAATCTAATGAGGGATTAATACTAATGAGGGATCCGATTTTTAAATAACTAGCCGATGCATAGAGGAATATCTCGGAAGCCGAGATCAAACTCGATGATTGCTGGAACTATGGTTCTTCTCTTCAACGCAGCGGACAGATTATACGACCAATCAGTTCCTCCCAGCCAATTTAGGAATCAATCCTAAATCTAGAGGACGCGTCCTCTGCCCTCGTGCCCAGAATTCTGAGAACACCGAGTCTCCCTTCCACAGTTTCTCACTTTCAATCTTTTCCTTTGATAATAACACCCAATTTTGCAAGAACAGCCGTCCTCCTCTCCTCCATGTTTCATCGTTTATATAACACTCCTCTCCACCGCCATAACATTCCCCCACCGCCTTTTCTCCATCGAGATTTGATTTACATTAATGTAGGAATGAATGTTATTTATGGAGATGTGATTTATATTAATGAGGAGATGTGATTTACGGTTATCTAATTTTAGGGAGCATATGACTTTAATTTGAGTATCTTTACGATTAATTCTTATATTTGAATATTTATTCTTAAATTAATTAACTTTATATATATTTTTAATTAACTTAAATTATTTTCTTTTATTAGTCTAGTTACATATAATTTATACTTAGTTAATCTTAATATTAATCTTTAATCTTAATATTAATCTCTAACTTAGGTAATCTTGATATTAGTAGGTATGTGTACTAGTGCGATGTGCGCGATATATGCATGTGTAGCTATCAAATGCTTATATCATATACACGTCATTGTTTTGCGTATAACTTGAATGGTCACATAATCAAAGTATCATGGGAGCTTGCAAGATTATCTTAAGATTATGAGGAGTGGTACTTTGTGTAGTGTGACTTGCTTAAAGGATTTGATTCAATTGTACAATATACCTAAAAATGTTAAATTTGCATCAAGGAATTATGCCCACATGAAACTTGAGATGATTAATTTACCAAGATAAGATAGCTCGTGAAAAAAATTCAATTTTGAATTTCTACTGCAATTATAGATTTATTTCTCCTACTTATTTCCACAATAAGTTATTTACAAAACCCTTACAGCGAGTTTCGAAATAAACACTACTTCAGTTATCACTCAAGTACATATAGAGAAAAGAACAGTAAAATGCAAGCATAAGAACCAATCACAATGACAGTTATTTTTGGACAATTGTCCCCGGAAAAACCCAATGTGGGAAAACTAGTGCAGTAGATGAGGGTTTATATATTAATCTTCAGCAGTAAATTCTTTACAAGGAAAGACTGGCAGACTAACTGAAAAACTTCATGAGAAAACACCTGAGGTAAATTTTCATCAACACTCTGGAGAATTTCCGACACTCTGAAGTCTCACTGCCCCAGTCTGCATCACCTCTGCGTGTCTCTCTGTGCAGAGCCTGCGTGAGACTGTGTCACCCTACGTTAGCTCTCTGCACTGCTTCTCTGTGCTGCCCTCCCCGACCTTCTGCGTCCTTCTTTCCTTGAGCCCTGACACCTTTGATGCCCTCTACTTCCTCTGCCATGCAACTCTCCCTTTGAAATCGACTTCCTTCAGGTTACTGAGTGTATGCCCGGATTTTCCTTCCAAATGACCCTCAAGCCTTCTTTTATAATCTTCTCATTGATGAATCAACGGCCCAGATTAGAAGTCTAATCAATGGATAAGATTAAAACTTTACTTGATCTTAGTTCTCTAGAAGATTCACACTCTGTTTTATTAATACCCATTAATTATTTAATTTCCCTAAATTTAGACTTAGGGTCTCCATTAAAATAATTAATTATTTTAATAAAACATGAACCGAGTGGAATTTCCACAAACGGTTTCTGGATTCTTTGGAATATTGGTGTCTAAGCCTCCTCACCAATTTTGAGACTTAGATCACTTTCTGATGCTACAAAAATCAACACTCCCTCTTACCGAGGAAAGTGTTCTAGCAATTTGTCTGTTGCATACTGCACTGACCCTGAAGCATCCTCAGCGCTACTGATGCTTGGTTGCTGCTACCCCTAATCTACTGCACTGCTGCCTTCTGTACTGCTGCCCATGACATTGCCACTATCACTACTTCATTTGTACTGCAGCTCCCTCTCAATTCTGCATCTGTCCATTTTTGCTATTGAAATAGATTCTTGATCATCCCCATCTTCTCTCTGAAGTAGACAAACTTTGTCTTTCCCAGAGCTTTAGTGAGGATGTTCGCCACCTGTTCTCTTGTCGGAGTGTAGTGCAATTGTACAGCTCCCCGCTGGACACAGTCTCTGATGAAATGACACCTGATGTTAATGTGCTTAGTCCGATCATGAAACACAGGATTTTCAGAGAGCTTGATGCAACTCTGATTATCACTTGAGTAGATTCACAAGCATCTTCCTAAGCCATATGGCTTCACACGAAGTCATTCTTGTCGTCACATCATAAAATTGCTTCTGGAGTAGGTCACAATCGTGAAATCTCATAAATCAAGCTTCTTAAACCAATTTTTTTGATCGAGGCTTAACTCTCCCCTTAACCGAGAGGGCTCTCTCAGGGGTTAATGATATGGAATAAAGATATAGATGGCTAACTCTATTTAGGAAATAAAATGGTTATGATGAATGTAGGTTGAAAATAATATCAGCATGTATACATTGGGCTTATGGAGTCAAAACTTTCAATGATTCAGTGATTTTACTTGACATGGAAGTTGAGGCAGGTTGGAGTTTTTAGTAATAGGACATACACACATGAAACATGAAAATACACAATCAATTCACTTATAAAGTAAGTCAAAGCATCACATGGATGAATTTTGAGTAATATAAATGAAAATCGCTACAAGTGAGATACATAAAAGGTACAGATAGAATAGGTAAACACTAAAAACTCCTTCAGAATCTCAAGTTAGTCAAGTAACAATTCTCTATATTGCTGAAGTAGTTAATTTACAATAAGCTGCAATTTTGCCAAAAATCTCCAACCCTTGACAAATTTGACTCAATGGCCTTTAATAGAGTTTTTACATCATGAGATGATCTGCCTCCAGGCTAGATACATCGAATTTTTGCCTAGTAACACCTTGCATAACCATAAAACATCAACTTTAATGACAAACAGACACCTATCCTACTTGATAGTCCTATTTCAAATAGGACTCAAACTACTCATTATTATCTTTAACAGAATTATCTACTAAAGAAATTACATTCTTTGACAATTATACATTTACATGGTCGAATTTAGATGATGGGATTCATTTATAATTGGCTGGCAGCAATTGGCTCTTCAATCACTGTCATTGTAAGCCCTTTTTTCTCTAATTCTTCATGAATCAGTTCAAGTTGCTCTGGAAGATCTATAACATGGTCCTTAATTCTTATATTACTGGCTTTCAGATGAGAGTTCACCTTTCTGACATACTTGGCTTCTATCCTTGCTGGAATTGTCCACTTGATAAGTTGTTGTGTATTGTCTAAAGTTTTAGAAACAGTGTCAACCTGTTCTTCTCAAACTGCCTTCATCTTTTCAAATTGAATTTTATCAACACAGTGTTTCCTAGCTTCTTTTTTCATGACAGCAATTTCCTGATTGACCAATTTCAATTTCTCTTCAAGGAGCTGCAACTCTGTTTTTTCTATTACCTTCTCTTTTTCCTTTTTTGATTTGCTGACTATATCCTTTATTGTGGGTGATGAGAGTTCAATAATCTCTTGAAGTAGTTGAGTTGTCTCTGTAGGTTTTTTAACTTCTTTGCTACTCTCTATTAATTTCCTAGCATGCCTTGTCATAGGCTTTCTTGCTTGGAACATGAAACCTGCATCTTCTCCCTCAAACTCTAATTTCTTTGCAGATTTAGCCTTCTTTAACTTCTACCCACCTTCCTTTATGAATTCAGCTTGGACAATAGGTGTTTCCTCTATGTCAATGGCATGTAAAATATCCTCTATATTTCCCTTAGCTTCTACTCTGTCTTCTCTTCCAAAACCATTGTTTGGCTTCTAGTCATCATTTTAGTCCCTTGTTTGCTAACAGTTTGTTTTTGTTTTGTAGGTTTGACACCTATGACGTCTGTTTTGCAGGTGGGACATTTGGTGTGTCAAGACTCTGGATTTTCTCTGGCTCCTTCATAGTTTTCTTACTTGATTTTGATCTTGCAGGTTCAGTTGGTTTTGCTACCAATGGTTGGCTCTGTTCTGCTGCTAGTGGTGATGGAATTTTCCTAGGTTTAGGATTTCTTGAAGGTGTAAGAGCATCCAACTCAAAACCACTAACAAAAAAGAATGAGGACCAGTCTCTCCCTAACCTTTGAATTTTATCTAAGACCAAAAATTTCATTAAACCATGATGAACAAAGTGCTCTACCCTCGTACTTTGCCTGGATTCGTCCGCTATTTTGCCAAACTTCTATGCAAATAAAAAGGTAGATCAAGGAAAATCTTACCGCAATGCGTAAGTAATTTGAATGATATGAACATACCTTGTGGAATCTCCTTCATGCAAAGTACTTTTGGATGATGAGAAGCAATTTTGAATAGCTTGTTCTTAATGTAACTTCTTGGAATAGCATTGGTGAGGTCCATTTCAGTATGCTCAGGCTTCATGAACTCTTTGCATTTCTCCATATTAAACTTGAAACCTTTGAAGCAGTTCTCCCGACCTCTTGGAATCTCTATATCATCAACAATAATCTCTGGTGTGATGGAAAAATTGAACATTCCCACTTTAGTGCCTATTTGTTAAAATTGGACAACTAGGTCCAAACTCCATGTTGTGATGCTCATATGAAGATTCCGATATTTTTATTGGATTCCTCTTTCGGAGAGGTGTAAGATCCATATAAAATTTATCTTAATCCGATGAGCAGAACATTTGTTTTGAATTTATTATTTATAATAAATTATATGTGCAGATCGGCCTTAAGGTTTTACACCCCCAGCAGATGTGTCACACACCTCAATGATGGATATAAATACAGTCAAAGTTGGAGAGCATTTCACACTCACTCATCACACATCTTCTTCTCTTCTCTGATTTAGTACGAGCTCCTTGGAGGACGAATTTAGCTCACACGTGGGAAAAAGGACGAGTTTGTACAGCCAAGAAGAAGGACGCAGATTGCTGCAGCTAGGGTTTCCAAGGAAGTTTGACCAGCGTTGACTTTGGTCAACGCATGGTCCAAAGAGGCTGAAATTTATTGGAGACTTCGATTTTAGGAGGCCGTACACATTGGCACAAGAACCGAGGTCAAAAGGTTGATCGAAGTTGGAGCTGCGTTGACTTTTATGTTGCTGCCCTGCGTTGACTTTTCTGGACAGCATTGACTTTTCTGGAGTTGACTTGTGTTGACTTGGTGACTGATTTGAGGATTGTTGTGACACATTCTGGGTTGGCTGATCAAGGAGACTTTGCTGGTTGAAGCATCCTGTTGACCGCCGTAACGCACCATCACATTCTTCTGTTTCTGGTTTGTCTTCTATAGATCCACTAGTATGTTCTATCAGCATTTTACTTAACTGTTTTGGTGATTGCTGTAATAAAAGTAAAGTTGCATCAAGCATAGAACATCTACAAAAATTTACATGGTATCGGAGATGAGGTGAAGACAAGCCCTAACTTTAGCAATCACCATCTAAGAAAATGGGTTCCACAAGTTATGAATTCAAGGAGAATGACAAGGTGACTGGAAGGGATGACTTCCATGCTTGGAAGATGATATTAGATCTCAAATTGGAAGACCATGATCTCATGGATCATGTACTGGGTAAGATACAAGAACCTCCATCCACTGCTTCTGCTGCTGCTAAAACCAAGTATAAGAAAGGGGAGATCAAAGAAAAGCTGATGATCAGGGAATCCATTCATAAAAGTCTAGTAGCCTACATTTTTGAGCTGGGCACATCCAAAGAGATGTATGATAAATTGATCCTAATGTTCAAAGTTAACAATGTGAACCAAGTGCTATTCTTCAAGAATCAATTGAAGAATCTGAAGAAAGGCCGGGATGAGTCTGTCCAAGCATACTTTCTGAAATTGACCAAAATAAGGAACAATCTGCTGGCTATTGGGGAGACAATAGCCGATCGTGAGATGGTACTCACCGCACTTGGAGGGCTCCCATATGAATGGCAAGTTTTCACTACTACCATTCTTAATAATAGTACAATTCCTAACTTTGACGAGCTACTGTCAAGATGTATGCAAGAAGAGACAAGAATGAAGGAATTCGAAAATGACAGAAGTGTTGCATGTGGTGCTCATTCTAGAAAGAAGAACTCGGGTGGTCCTAAGAACAAAGGAAGAGCTAGGGCCCAAGGAAAGAAGGGCAAGTGTTTCACTTGTCATAGGCCTGGTCACTATGCTAGAGAATGTCCTTTCAAGAAGGATTCTCCCGATAGTGATGACAACAACAACAACCGAAGGAATGGAAATCAAAGTAACAACAGGTCCAAAGGAAAGAGGGAGGCTCCTCTGATGAAAACAATCAACTTTTCAAAAGGTCTAGAAACTCCAGGTATGAGGAATCTAATGTTGTTGACAAAAGAGATGAATACATTCTTGTATCTGCTCTCTCTGCTGCATCCCCGCCCGACACTATGGATGTCTGGCTGATAGATAGTGGTGCCTCAAGACACATCACCGGGTTCAAGGAAGCACTCTCTGACATGGTTGAAAAGTATACCAATCTGGAAATTATTCTTGGAGATAATGCCACATATCCCGTGAGAGGGACTGGGACTGTGACTCTCCATTTGTCTCAAGGACAAGTCCTACATTTGCAGGATGTACTCTATGTACCAAAATTGAAGAAGAACCTTGTGTCTATATCAGCAATTGAAGACAAAGGCTTCAATGTGGCATTTATTGATGGAAAGGTGCGCATGTGGAAGAAGAATCTCAAGGAAGCTATCGTGATTGGTTTTAGAGTTAGAACACTCTACCAGGTTGAAGGAAGTCCACTAGGAGCTATGACATGTGATACTATGCGACAAACTAAACTATGGCACCGAAGGTTTGGACACCTTCATTACAAGGCCCTTCCCGAAGCAAGGAAGGTGGTGACAGGGATGCCCGACTTTGGAAATAATCATGAAGGTGTATGTAAGGGTTGTGCCGAAGGAAAGCATACAAGGGGACCTTTTCCCTCAAGTGTCACAAAGACATCTGATATTTTGCAACTGGTCCATTCTGATCTATCTGGTATGCTACCCGTGACATCCCTGGGAGGATGTTCTTACTATATGACATTCACTAATGACTTCTCCCGCAAAACCTGGATATACTTCTTGAAGAAGAAGGATGAGGCTTTCATGTGGTTCCGTACCTTCAAAACCTTGGTGGAAAATATGACAGGGAAGAAGATCAAGATTTTGAGGACCGACAATGGCACTGAATATGAGTCAAATGAGTTCAAGGACTTTTGCAGAGAAGCTGGCATTAAGAGGGAGACTACTCCTGCCTATACTCCTAAGCAGAATGGCGTTGTTGAACGAAAGAACAGGACCATTGTGGAAGCTGCCCGTGCCATGCTATGTGACCAGGGTATACCGAAGTTTCTGTGGGGAGAAGCTGCGAATACTGCTGTATACATTCAAAACCAATGCCCTCATTCCGCCCTGGACTCCAAAACTCCCGAAGAGGTTTTCACCGGTAAGAAACCTGATGTCTCACATTTTAGAATTTTTGGATGTCCTGTTTATTTTCATGTGCCAAAAGAAAAGAGAAGTAAGCTGGATGCTTCTGGGAAGAAAGGAATGTTTGTGGGCTACAGTGAAACTTCTAAGGCCTATAGAGTCTATGTACCTGGTCAAAGGGAAGTAGAGACATGCCATGATGTCACTTTTGACGAAGATGCTTCCCTGAAGAAAGTAGTAGATCTTCCAAGATCTGAAGAAAATCATGAAGAAAGGCCTGGAAATCAAGAAGAACCGCAGAATGAGACAATGCCTGATATTGAAGGACCAATGGACCCTATTGATCCATCTCCTTCACTGGGAAAGAGACCATCATGGCTCAGGGACACCCTCGAAGATGCTGAGGGACATGCTGCCCCAAGGGGGACATTCCGAGAAAGCAAGAAGCCGTGTAGATACCAAGGGTATCTGGCTGCCATGAGTACCTTTGTACAATCTGAACCTGGATCTTTTGAAGAAGCCATAAAGCATCAAGTCTGGAAGGATGCTATGCACGAAGAATATGAGTCCATAATGAAGAATGATGTCTAGGATGTAGTTCCAAGACCGAAGGACAAATCAGTTGTCACCGCAAAATGGCTCTACAAGATCAAACATGGATCTGATGGAAGTGCTGAAAAGTTCAAGGCAAGATTTGTTGCCCGTGGCTTCTCTCAAAAGGAAGGAGTAGATTATGATGACATATTTGCACCGTGGCACGATATACCACCATTCGATCAATCATAGCCCTTGCTGCTACGCAAGGTTGGAGTCTTCATCAGCTGGATGTCAAGACCGCCTTTCTGCATGGTACAATAAAAGAAGAGGTGTATGTAGAACAACCTCTGGGATTTGAAGTTCAGGATCGAGACACTCATGTCTGCAGATTGAAGAAAGCCCTCTATGGGTTAAAGCAAGCACCCAGAGCTTGGTACGAGAGGATGGATAGTTACTTGATGAAGCTGGGCTTCACTCGAAGTAATGCTGATCTGAACCTTTACTTCAAGGTTGTACAGGGGAAGCCTCTCATTCTAGTGCTGTATGTGGATGACCTCTTCCTGACAGGTGCTGACCCTCTCATTCATCAATGCAAGAGGGAGCTCGTTGCTGATTTTGAGTTGAAGGACCTAGTACCGATGCACTACTTCCTAGGCTTGGAGGTCTGGCAGAGACCTGGAGAGATTTTCCTTTCTCAAGGAAAATACATTGTGAAACTTCTGGAAAGATTTGGTATGGTGGACTGCAAGACCGTGTCAACACCAATGGAACTCAACTTCAAGAAGTTGAGTGGCAGCGCTGCTGGGCCCGTATTGGCCAATCCTACTAAGTATCGTCAACTCGTAGGAGCTTTGATGTTCTTAGTGAACACCCGTCCAGATATATGTTTTGCAGTGAACACTTTGAGTCAACAGATGGTTGAGCCTCATCACTTTCACTGGGTTGGTGCCAAGAATCTTCTGAGATATCTTCGGGGCACAATAAACCATGGGCTGAGATACACTGCCGAGAGTGTGATACTCCGTGGATATACTGATGCCGATTGGGCTGGCAGTGTGGTGGATCGTAAGAGCACATCAGGATGCTGCTTCAATCTTGGTTCTGCTTCGATCTCATGGATGAGCAGGAAGCAGAAGTCGGTGGCTTTGAGCACCGCGGAGGCCGAATACATTGCTGCTAGTATGGCCTGTTGTGAAGCAGTTTGGTTGCGAAAGCTCTTTAGTGAGATGTTTGGACATGTGCTAGATACCACTGTGATACTCTGTGACAATCAGAGTGGGATTCGTATGACTGAGAATCTTGTGTTCCATGACCGATCCAAGCATATTGATATCAGGTACCACTTTATCCGGGATATGGTACAGCGAGGCGCCGTAAGGCTCGATCATATAGGAACTGATGAGCAGGTCGCGGATATTCTCACTAAGCCCCTGGGGAAGGTCAAGTTCCTAACCTTTCGTGAGAATCTTGGTATCGTGGAAACGACCCTATGATGTGGGTCCCGTTGGACGATGAGCTCTGGGAGCTCTGGGGGGCTTTGGGGATAGCTTCTCGGAGCTATAAGCACTCACGGGGCTAGGCTCGCCGAACCTTATGGTGCTTTTGCCCCACCGTTGTGATTATTGAGTTGGTTCACCTCTCATTTTTCTATGCCCCGTATGCATCCTACCCATTGAGTTCAGGGCTCATGGGAAGTACCTCTCATTTGGCCAATGAGGTGGGAAAAGCTAGAGACTAGTAGCAAAGACTGATGGACGCATCAAAGATTGCCGTACTCTCTATCTAGGATGGCATGGTCCAACCACTTGATCTGGGATCAAGTCTAGTGAGGTCTCGGACCTCCGCCTGACTTCGGGTCAGATGAACCAACTTCGGGTTGGTTGGAGACTCTTTGTGAGTCCGATAGAGGTTTTGGACCTCTGGGCTGAATTTGTCAGCCGGGGGATGATGTCTTTGTGACTGACCCACTTCTGTTCTGAAATAAAGAGGCCAGCAAAGCAAGTTATGGCGGGATGACGCACGATGTTTGATTGCACTAGTGGATGGAGTTCTCCCTAGTTGAGAGGGAGTGTTAAAATTGGACAACTAGGTCCAAACTCCATGTTGTGATGCTCAGATGAAGATTCCGATATTTTTATTGGATTCCTCTTTTAGAGAGGTGTAAGATCCATATAAAATTTATCTTAATCCGATGAGCAGAACATTTGTTTTGAATTTATTATTTATAATAAATTATATGTGCAGGTCGGCCTTAAGGTTTTACACCCCCAGCAGATGTGTCACACACCTCAATGATGGATATAAATACAGTCAAAGTTGGAGAGCATTTCACACTCACTCAACAGACATCTTCTTCTCTTCTCTGATTTAGTACGAGCTCCTTGGAGGACGAATTCAGCTCACACGTGGGAAAAAGGATGAGTTTGTACAGCTAAGAAGAAGGACGCAGATTGCTGCAGCTAGGGTTTCCAAGGAAGTTTGACCAGCGTTGAATTTGGTCAACGCATGGTCCAAAGAGGCTGAAATTTATTGGAGACTTCGATTTTAGGAGGCCGTACACATTGGCACAAGAACCGAGGTCAAAAGGTTGACCGAAGTTGGAGCTGCGTTGACTTTTATGTTGCTGCCCTGCATTGACTTTTCTGGACATCATTGACTTTTCTGGAGTTGACTTGTGTTGACTTGGTGACTGATTTGAGGATTGTTGTGACACATTTTGGGTTGGCTGATCAAGGAGACTTTGCTGGTTGAAGCATCCTGTTGACCGCCGTAACGCACCATCACATTCTTCTGTTTCTGGTTTGTCTTCTATAGATCCACTGATATGTTCTATCAGCATTTTACTTAACTATTTGGGTGATTGCTGTAATAAAAGTAAAGTTGCATCAAGCATAGAACATCTACAAAAATTTACACTATTCCATTGAAATTCATAGCAAACTCCTTGGACACCCGTGTATGACAGCCCTGTAATTTCTCACAAAACTGTAGGCAACCTGCTCTTCTGAAAGCTTCTACTATTTTTGGGTCTTCATTAATCAAATTCATGTCTACAAGTTCGTATCTTAAGCAATGTCTACCCTTGTGTATTTTTCTTTTCTTTCCCATAGTTTCTCTAAGAATTACTCAGCCTCGCTTGATGATGTTCAGCCTCACTTGATGAGTTTGCAAGCTCACTTGGTGATGTTCAAAGGAAACCTTTGAAGAAACCAACCCCAACTTTGGCTTAGTACATTAGCTCTCCAGAGCTCAAATATTAGGCAAGGAGGAAAAAAAATGAGAATGACTGAATTAGGAAAGGATTTGAAGTTTAAATGTCTTCTCATGACTCAATGATGAATTCTGCATTACCTAAACTAACCATGATGACTTCATGGACCTTGATTTTATCCCTCCATGACTCGAAAGCATCTAACTTATCCTTTTCCAAATGATTTCTGACACCTAACAGCTAGAATGATAGGACAGACAAGAAATTGTGCTTTCATAGCACCTTTAGTGTTAATTTGACTATTTTTGCTACGAAACTATCAACAGTTTCGTAGTGAAAAGTGACTTTTTGCAGTGCATTGCACTATGAAACTATGGTTTCTTAGCTAATTTGGTAGTTTCGGTACAAAAAATTTGGAAAATGAAATAATTCAGAAAATGATGAATGATGTGACATGAAGGAGTTTGAACATGAGTGGGTTTAGACTTTAGGGTAAACTTGAACCATAAAAATTTAATATTTCCCTTGAATAAACTTAAAAATGAATCCTACAACCCTATTTTGACCCATGAACCTATTTAACCTTGTCAAAATGATGTTTGAATCTCTTTTTTTGGGTGATAACAAGTGCCATATATTCTACCTCAACTGAGCTCAGAGCTACAAACTTTTGTTTCCTACTGTACCGGAAAGTCATCCCTAATCCAATATTGAAACAGTACCCACTGGCACTTTTCCAATCTACTAAAATTCTAGCCCAATCCACGTCAGTGAACCCACTCAGTCTGATGTCATTGCCTTGGGTGTACTTTAATCCATGCTCCACTGTTCCTCGTATATATTTGAGAACATGCTTGGTTCCACCATGAACCGATCGATGGTGTCGACAACATAGCATATGTTTGGCCTAGTATTGACCAAATACATCAAGGACCCTATGAGCCGCCTATAGGGTGTTTGACATATACTCTTTTTCCAATGAAGTAGACGTCATAGCCCTTGTTTTGTCGCTGAGACATTGAGAGTAAGTTCATCCCCAAACTAGGCACATGTAGCACATTGGTGGCTCGAAGCTTATTTCTAGTTTTAGTTTGAAACACTACGGTACCTCTCCCAATAGGGGTACACTTCGCCTTATTTTCCATCGTGATCTAAAAATTCATCTACTCTTCCTGGTAGCTTGGGAAGCATTCTCGTACTCTCGTCATATGTGCAGAAGCTCCATTATCAATATACCATACTTCAGGAGAAGCAGAGCTTGATACACAAGCAAATTCTTTTCCCTGTGTGGAGGCCAATACAGAGATGTCGTGATCCCTCTGTTCTTCCATGCTTTCCCTTTTCTTTGGACAACTGCGTGAACCCTTTCGAGTCGCTGCTGCAGCAGCTTCTAGACTTCGTTCCAATGCAAAGTCTCCAATCCTGTTACTCAACTCAACTCTGATACTGTGTGAAAAATTCAATTCTGAATTTCTACTGCAGTTATAGATTTATTTCTCCTACTTATTTCCACAATAAGTTATTTACAAACTCTTTCAATTAATTTTGAAATAAACACTACTGCAGTTATCAGTGAAATACATATAGAGAAAAGAACAGTAAAATGCAAGCATAAGAACCAATCACAATGACATAGTTATTTTTGGACAATTGTCCCCGGAAAAACCCAATGTGGGAAAACTGGTGCAGTAGATGAGGGTTTATATATTTATCTTCAGCAGGAATTCTTTACAAGAAAAGATTGTCAGAAATAACTGAGAAACTTCTTGAGATACACCTCAGATAAATTTTTTCTGGAACTTTGGAGAACTTCCGACACTTGAGGGACTCATTGGCCCTTTGTGCGTCACTCGCGCACCTCTTTGCACAAAGACAGCGTAAGCTTGCATCACTACTTCGTGAGGCCTCTGCGGCCTGCCTCGAGGGGTCGCCTCTCCGCCCTTCGGCGACCTTCTTTCCCTAAACTTTGGACACCGTTGGATGCCCTTTGCTTCCTCCGCCCGCAAATATCCCTCCTCGAAATCGAACTCTCTTCCTTCGTAATCGACTTCCTGCCGTCGAATGTTTGCCCGGATTTCTTTGTAATATTCCAAATTAATAGCAACTAATTGGCAATATTAAATTTTGCTCAAATTTTTCTTTTCTAATGATTCAGCCATAAATAAAAGGGTGTTGGGACCCATAACCCAACTTAGGAGAAATAAGCTCCCTAAAGTCACTTGGCCAACATTATAATTTCAGTGTGGGGCCTAGGGGGACCAAGTGATAGCACAGGGAGAGAGACAACGCAGAGGCAGCATGGGCCAGGACAACGCAGAGTAAGTAGGGCACCGTAGCAAAGGAGGACAGCGCAGCATAGTGGGGCCCAAGGGAATGTTTGGGTCTCAAGCATAAAAGGGAGTGAGGGCCTAGCTTCTCATTCATTCTATTATGCATCTTCAAAATTTATGTCTAACAGATATTGAGCATGCTTACGCTGTTTAGCTAAGTCTGCAAGTGTTGTTCAACACACAGGTGTCTCCGAGTGAAGATCCCAACCTCAACCTCGGGGGACTTCGAGTGCCCGCTCAGGTGAGGAGCTTTACCTTGAGTTTTCAAAGTAGATCACGCAGAGCTATCCATCCAGGAGTTATGCGGTCACTAGGCAGTGCAATCTCTGATAGAGGTTACGCAGTTTTGGAGGAGGGAAGCTCTAGCAGTGAGGGATCTTCAGTAGTTTCAGTCAAGGAGAAGTGTGAGGGGATCAACCCTTCACAAGTTGCCTTTTGGAGCAAATTGAGCCCAACATTTCCAGCGATTCAGTTTAGAGGCCAGCATACTCGCCAAGAGTGTGTAATTTTTCCAAGGGGGTTAGATTCCGGGGTCAGCCTTTCCAGAATTCCTTCTTGGGTTTTTCAGGTTTTTGGAGGAGAGTTCATAGCCGGAGTTTCAGAATTTTCTAAGTAGGGGAACAGCCCCAAAGAGCAGCTCCATTCCAGCGAGAACCAGCGTTTTCCAGCAGCAGCAACAGCTCAGGGAGTTACGCAATCCAGAGGGGAAGCAGCCATCCATAGCAGGGTTTGGAGAGTTATTTCAGCTTGCCTTGAGCAAGCCAAGGTGCCATCATTCTAATCACCTTCTTGTACTCATTCCCTATTTCCAGATTTATAATAAAATGGCTCAGCTTTTTTGAAATGTTTGCAGTGATTTTCATGGTGTCTCTCTATTAGTTGTAGTTTTTGTTTATGTTTCTTTGTATTGTTGTTTTCCTATTCAGAATATTACAACGTTCCAAATGACCAAGCCTTCTTGTTAAATTTGGACAACTAGGTCCAAACTCCATCTTGTGATGCTCGTATGAAGATTCCAATATTTGTATTGGATTCCTCTTTTGGAGAGGTGTAAAATCGATATAAAATTGATTTTAACCTGATGAGCAGAACATTTATTTTGAATTTATTATTTATAATAAATTTAAGTGCAGGTCGGCCTTAAGGTTTTACACCCCCAACAGATGTGTCACACACCTCAATGATGGATTAAACACAGTCAACGTTGGAGAGCTTTTCACTCATCTCATCCACACACTTCTCATTGGATACGAGCATCTAAGAAGCAGTTCTCACGTGGAAAAAGGACGAAGTAGCTGCAGCTGGAAAAAGGACGAAATTTCTGCAGTTAGGGTTTCTGGACGAAATTTTCTGCAGTTAGGGTTTCTGGGCAAGTTTGACCAGCGTTGACTTTGGTCAACGCATGGTCCGTTTGAGCTGAAATTTTGTGGAGAGTTCGATTTTTGAAGGCCGTACTCATTGGCACAAAAATCAAGGTCAAAAGGTTGACCGAAGTTGGAGCTGCGTTGACTTTATTGTTGCTGCCCTGCATTGACTTTTTCTGGACTGCGTTGACTTTTCTGGGGTTGACTTTGAGTTGACTGGATAATTGATTTGAGGACTGTTGTGACACATTTTGGGTTGGCCGACCAAGAAGACTTTGCTGGTTGAAGCATCTTGCTGATCGCCGTAACGCACCAACACATTCTCCTGTTTCTGGTTTGTCTTCTATAGATACACTGGTATGTTCTATCAGCATTTTTACTTAACTGTTTATGTGATTGTTGTTATAAAAGTAAAGTTGCATCAAGCATAGAACATCTACAAAAATTTACATGGTATCAGAGCTGAGGTGAAGACAAGCCCTAACTTATAGCAATCACCAATTGAGAAAAATGAGTTCCACAAGTTATGGCTTCAAGGAGGATGACAAGCTGACTGGAAGGGATGACTTCCATGCTTGGAAGATGATATTAGATCTCAAATTGGAAGACCTTGATCTCATGGACTATGTACTGGGTAAGATACAAGAACCTCCATCCACTGCTACTGCTGCTACTAAAACCAAGTATAAGAAGGGGGAGATCAAAGCAAAGCTAATGATCAGGGAATCCATACATAAAAGTCCGGTTGCCTACATATCTGAGCTAGGCACATCCAAAGAGATGTATGATAAGCTGATACAAATGTTCAAAGTAAACAATGCAAACCAAGTGCTATTCTTCAAGAATCAATTGAAGAATCTGAAGAAAGGCAGGGATGAGTCTGTCCAAACATACTTTCTGAAATTGACCGAGATCAGGAACAATCTGTTGGCTATTGGGGAGACAATAGCCGATTGTGAGATGGTACTCACCGCACTTGGAGGGCTCCCATATGAATGGCAAGTATTCAACACTACCATTCTCAATAATAATACAATTCCTAACTTTGACGAGCTACTGTCAAGATGCATGCAAGAAGAGACAAGAATGAAGGAATACGAAAATGACAAAAATGCTGCCTACGCCGCTCATTCTAGAAAGAAGAACTCTGGTGGTCCTAAGAACAAAGGAAGAGCAAGGGCCCAAGGAAAGAAGGGCAAGTGTTTCACTTGTCATAGGCCTGGTCACTATGCTAGAGAATGTCCTTTCAAGAAGGATTCTCCCGATAGTGACGACAACAACAACAACCGAAGAAATGGAAATCAAAGAAACGACAGGTCCAAAGGAAAGAGGAAGGCTCCCTCTGGCGGAAACAATCAACCTTTCAAAAGGTCTAGAAACTCCAGGCATGAGGAGTCAAATGTTGTTGATAAAAGAAATGAATACATTCTTGTATCTGCCCTCTCTGCTGCATCCCCGCCCGACACTATGGATGTCTCGCTGATAGATAGTGGTGCCTCAAGACACATCACTGGGTTCAAGGAAGCACTCTCTGACATGGTTGAGAAGGATACTAATCTGGAAATTATCCTTGGAGATAATGCCACATATCCCGTGAAAGGGACAGGGACTGTGACCCTCCACTTTTCTCAAGGACAAGTCCTACATTTGCAGGATGTACTCTATGTACCAAAATTGAAGAAAAACCTTGTGTCTATATCAGCCATCGAAGACAAAGGCTTCAATGTGGCATTCACTGATGGAAAGGTGCGCATGTGGAAGAAGAATCTCAAGGAAGCTATCGTGATTGGTTTTAGAGTTGGAACACTCTACTAGGTTGAAGGAAGTCCACTAGGAGCTATGACATGTGATACTATCCGACAAATTGAACTATGGCACCGGAGGTTTGGACACCTTCATTACAAGGCCCTTCCCGAAGCAAGGAAGGTGGTGACAGGGATGCCCGATTTTGGAAATAATCATGAAGGTGTATGTAAGGGTTGTGCCAAAGGAAAGCATACAAGGGGACCTTTCCCCTCAAGTGTCACAAAGACATCTGATATTTTGCAACTGGTCCATTCTGATCTATCTGGTATGCTACTCGTGACATCCCTGGGAGGATGTTCTTACTATATGACATTCACCGATGACTTCTCCCGCAAAACCTGGATATACTTCTTGAAGAAGAAGGATGAGGCTTTCATGTGGTTCCGTACCTTCAAAGCCTTGGTGGAAAATATGACAGGAAAGAAGATCAAGATTTTGAGGATCGACAATGGCACTGAATATGAGTCAAATGAGTTCAAGGACTTTTGCAGAGAAGCTGGCATTAAGAGGGAGACTACTATTGCCTATACTCCTGAGCAGAATGGCGTTGCTGAACGAAAGAACAGGACCATTGTGGAAGCTGCCCGTGCCATGCTATGTGACCAGGGTCTACCGAAGTTTCTGTGGGGAGAAGCTGCGAATACTGTTGTATACATTCAAAACCGATGCCCTCATTCCGCCCTGGACTCCAAAACTCCCGAAGAGGTTTTCACCGGTAAGAAACCTGACGTCTCACATTTTAGAATTTTTGGATGTCCTGTTTATTTTCATGTGCCAAAAGAAAAGAGAAGTAAGCTGGATGCTTCCGGGAAGAAAGGAATGTTTGTGGGTTGCAGCGAAACCTCTAAGGCCTATAGAGTCTATGTACCTGGTCAAAGGGAAGTAGAAATATGCCATGATGTCACTTTTGACGAAGATGCTTCCCTGAAGAAAGTAGTAGATCTTCCGAGATCTGAGGAAAATCATGAAGCAAGGCCTGGAAATCAAGAAGAACCGCAGGATGAGACAATGCCTGATGTTGAAGGACCAATGGACCTAATAGATCCATCTCCTTCACTGAGAAAGAGACCATCATGGCTCAGGGACACTCTCGAAGATGCCGAGGGACATGCTGCCCCGAGGGGGACATTCCGAGAAAGCAAGAAGCCGTGTAGATACCAAGGGTATCTGGCTGCCATGAGTACTATTGTACAATTTGAACCTGGATCTTTTGAGGAAGCCGTAAAGCATCAAGTCTGGAAGGATGCTATGCACGAAGAATATGAGTCCATAATGAAGAATGATGTTTGGGATGTGGTTCCAAGACCGAAGGACAAATCAGTTGTCACCGCGAAATGGCTCTACAAGATCAAGCATGGATCCGATGGAAGTGCTGAAAAGTTCAAGGCAAGATTTGTTGCCCGTGGCTTCTCTCAAAAGGAAGGAATAGATTATGATGACATATTTGCACCTGTGGCACAATATACCACCATTCGATCAATCATAGCCCTTGCTGCTACGCAAGGATGGAGTCTTCATCAGATGGATGTCAAGACCGCTTTTCCGCATGGTGCAATAAAAGAAGAGGTGTATGTAGAACAACCTCTGGGTTTTAAGTTCAGGATCGGGACACTCATGTCTACAGGTTGAAGAAAGCCCTCTATGGGTTGAAGCAAGCACCCAGAGCTTGGTACGAGAGGATAGATAGCTATTTGATGAAGCTGGGCTTCACTCGAAGTAATTCTCATCCGAACCTTTACTTCAAGGTTGTCCAGGGGAAGCCTCTCATTCTGGTGTTGTATGTGGACGACCTCTTCCTGACAGGTGCTGACCCTCTCATTCATCAATGCAAGAGGGAGCTTGCTGCTGAGTTCGAGATGAAGGACCTAGGACTGATGCACTACTTCCTAGGCCTGGAGGTCTGGCAGAGACCTAGAGAGATTTTCCTTTCTCAAGGAAAATATATTGTGAAACTTCTGGAAAGATTTGGTATGGTGGATTGCAAGTCCGTGTCAACACCAATGGAACTCAACTTCAAGAAGTTGAGTGGCAGCGCTGCTGGGCCCGTATTGGCAAATCCTACTGAGTATCGTCAACTCGTAGGGGCTCGATGTTCTTAGTGAACACCCGTCCAGATATATGTTTTGCAATGAACACTTTGAGTCAACAGATGGTTGAGCCTCATCACTTACATTGGGTTGGTGCCAGGAATCTTCTGAGATACCTTCGGGGCACGATAAACCATGGGCTGAGATACACTACCGGGAGCGTGACACTCCGTGGATATACTGATGCCGATTGGGCTGGCAGTGTGGTGGATCGTAAGAGCACATCGGGATGCTGCTTCAATCTTGGTTCTGCTTCGATCTCATGGATGAGCAGGAAGTAGAAGTCGGTGGCTTTGAGCACCGCGGAGGCCGAATACATTGCTGCAAGTATGGCCTGTTGTGAAGCAGTTTGGTTGCGTAAGCTCTTTAGTGAGTTGTTTGGACATGTGCTAGATACCACTGTGATACTCTGTGATAACCAGAGTGGGATTCGTATGACTGAGAATCCTGTGTTCCACGACCAATCCAAGCATATTGATATCAGGTACCACTTTATCCGGGATATGGTACAGCGAGGCGCCGTAAGGCTCGATCATATAGGAACTGATGAGCAGGTCGCGGATATTCTCACTAAGCCCTTGGGGAAGGTCAAGTTCCTAACCTTCCGTGAGAGACTTGGTATCGTGGAACGACCCTATGATGTGGGTCTTGTTGGACGATGAGCTCGAGGAGCTCTGGGGGGCTTTGGGGACAGCTTCTCGGAGCTATGAGCAACCACAAGGCTAGGCTTGCCAAACCTTGTTGGTGTGCTCGGACCCCACCGTTGTGATTATTGAGTTGGTTCACCTCTCATTATCTGTGCCCCGTATGCATCCTACCCATTGAGTTCAGGGCTCATGGGAAGTACCTGTCATTTGGCCAATGAGATGGGAAAAGCTAGAGACTAGTAGCAAAGACTGATGGACGCATCAGAGATTGCCGTACTCTCTATCTAGGATGGCACGGCCCAACCACTTGATCTGGGATCAAGTATAGTGAGGTTTCGGACCTATTAGAATTAGTTAGGATTATGCTTACTTTAGTATATCTTGGATTGGGTTTGTTGAGGAAGTTGAGAGATTCTCTCAACTTCTCTCTCTAAGATTAGAAGTGGTTCAACTATATATTTGATGTATCTGATTATTGCAATATAGAAATTATTATTTGTGTGTTATTCCTGTGCGTTTCTGCTCTCTCACAATTTCTAATATGGTATCAAAGCCTAATTGGACTTAATCCCTCACGGGAGTGCCCAAGAAAATGAAATAATTTGAGAGAGAATTTTTGTATAGAAGTAGATTAGATAGATACTATGGTAGCAAGATTTTGAGTCTCGATTTTCTGAGTGTTCTGCTTCTGGCAAAATGGTTATTTCCGTATAGTTTGGTATATTAAACATATATGTAATAGGGCATCTTCGGCATATGTAAAAGCAGCCAGCCTGCCAGCGAGGCCTTCCAGCCTTGTCGTACCGCTCACCCAAAATGCGGGCGTACTGTTCTGCAGGAAAGGAGTGCGCTGCTAACTCGAACTTGTAACGCACTCACCAAGGTCGAGTTCAATTGACTAGTAATTATTCTGGGAATGAAGTATTTCTGGACTTTTCAAAATTTCTGATGTATGTAGATAGATGATAATCGACTCCATCTCGAAATGTAGTGGAGGCGTAGAAGTTTTATTTTTATTTTGCGGTGGTCGGTTGGATGTGATCGGCACTTTGTGTAATCATGTTGTGCTGAAACCCATTTTTTCCTATTTTCTCACCACCTGCCTCTATATTTGGTGCTATGCCCACCTTTCTCAAAGCTGTAATAAATTTCCTCACGATGTGCCACATGATCACTTGTTCTCTGTTCAGCTATCTGATCATAGTCTGGTTCAAGATGGTGCCCATGCAACCGATTGGATCCCGGGTTCAGTTCACTAAGATCGCCACTCTCAGCGGGTTTATTACACATTTATGTGCAATCCATTTATCAGGAACATGTATTTGGGTATCATTTGAGTTGACCCAACTGCGTTTTTGGTCAACTATATGTAATAAGAGGGTAGATATATGGATATTTCCTGCCTTGTGTTTGATGGAAGCTGCAAATTTATTTGCAAAAGAGGGAGGCTGCAATTGTTAGAAATTTTCGGGAGGAAGGTGCTATATTGCCGGAGAAATTAAAGCTGCGTGTGAATTTGCTAGATATAGTTTATGTCAAATTTGTTATTAATTATATTGTTTTAAGTGGTAAAGAAGAACCAATTATTGAATATATTTGCATTATTTAAATTAGTCGTTATTGACGTTCTACAGGGACGAGAGAACAATTGACTAATTTGATTATGTGAATTTGTTATATGCTGATCTTGTTGTGCTACGGGCCAAGGAGCATCAGTTACAGGTTACAAGCAGGTCAAGTTGTTAGATTAGCTCTTGAACACATTCAGTATTCAAACCATTTGCCTAGCCACTGATGGATAGCCGAAAGCGAAATATCCGACAGATGGTGATTGGTCCATAGGATGGTTCATCACTTGTCAGCTCTATCGCGGAAGCCCCGACGAGCCGAGTTGTCAATACTGTTGATCTTGCAAAGTTCATTATTGTTGGTCAGAAACAAATGTATTTTAAATGGGTTGAATGGTAGCTCGAAAATGGTGGAGAAAAGAGCGTTTCCTATGAGATCTCAGAGTGGGTACAAATGTTAATGAAGACCAGATCAGACAAAGAGACGAAAGTTCAAAGTGTTGTAATTGTGATTAATTATTATATGTTTTGTAAAGTAAGCATTAAGGGAGGGTATTAGAATTAGTTAGGATTATGCTTACTTTAGTATATCTTGGATTGGGTTTGTTGAGGAAGTTGAGAGATTCTCTCAACTTCTCTCTCTAAGATTAGGATTAGTTCACATATATATATTTGATGTATCTCTCATTATTTGAATATAGAAATTAATTATTTGTGTAAACTGTGTTTCTGCTTTCATATAATTTTAATAGGACCTCCAATTTCGATTTCTTCGAGAGGTCAAGAACTGTGTTAACTGGGTTGGTTGAGACTTTTGTGAGTCTGACAGTGTTTCTGACTACATTTCGAATTTATTCCACGGGGATGATGTTCTTGACCGACCTACTGCTTCCGAATTAAAGAGGCGCAAAGCAAGCTCATACGGATGACGCACGATGTTTGATTTCACCGGTGGATGGAGTTCTCCTAGTTGGAGAGGGAGTGTTAAATTTGGACAACTAGGTCTAAACTCCATCTTGTGATGCTCAGATGAAGATTCCAATATTTGTATTGGATTCCTCTTTCGGAGGGTGTAAAATCGATATAAAATTGATTTTAATCTGATGAGCAGAACATTTATTTTGAATTTATTATTTATAATAAATTTAAGTGCAGGTCGGCCTTAAGGTTTTACACCCCCAACAGATGTGTCACACACCTCAATGATGGATATAAATACAGTCAACGTTGGAGAGCTTTTCACTCATCTCATCCACACATTTCTCATTGGATAAGAGCATCTAAGAAGAAGTTCTCACGTGGGAAAAGGACGAAGTAGCTGCAGCTGGAAAAAGGACGAAATTTCTGCAGTTAGGGTTTCTGGACGAAATTTTCTGCAGTTAGGGTTTCTGGGCAAGTTTGACCAGCGTTGACTTTGGTCAACGCATGGTCCGTTTGAGCTGAAATTTTGTGGAGAGTTCGATTTTTGTAGGCCGTACTCATTGGCACAAAAATCGAGGTCAAAAAGTTGACCAAAGTTGGAGCTGCGTTGACTTTCTTGTTGCTGCCCTGCGTTGACTTTTTCTGGACTGTGTTGACTTTTCTGGGGTTGACTTTAGGTTGACTGGATATTTGATTTGAGGACTGTTGTGACACATTTTTGGTTGGCCAACCAAGAAGACTTTGCTGGTTGAAGCATCCTGCTGATCGCTGTAACGCACCAACACATTCTCTCGTTTCCGGTTTGTCTTCTATAGATCCACTGGTATGTTCTATCAACATTTTACTTAACTATTTATGTGATTGCTGTTATAAAAGTAAAATTGCATCAAGCATAGAACATCTACAAAAATTTACACTTCTTTTATAATCTTCATGTTGGATAACCAACGACCCAAATTAAAAGATTAATCAATGGCTAAGATTAAATCTTGAATTGATCCATGTTTTCTAGAAGATTCACGCTCTGAATTATTAATGCCCTTTAATTATATCCTTTTCCTAAGTTTGGACTTAGGTTCTCCATTAAAATAATTAATTATTTTAATAATTCTTGAACCGAGTGGAATTTCCACAAATTGTTTATGGGTTCTTTGGAATACTGGTGTCTAAGCCTCCTCACCAAATTTGAGACTTAGATCACTTTCTCGATGCTACAAAATCAATAAGCCTAAAGGAACATAAATTGAAGAATCCTTAGTGTGTAAATATTGTGCATGAAAATTAACCATGAGGGAAAATACTTGCCAAATGAATATTTAGTTATGCCACATTATTGCTTGAAGATTAAGTGAAAACTTCATTCATTTAGGAAGTATGGGTCTCCATTAAAATAATTAATTAGTTTAATAAAACATGAACCGAGGGAATTTCCACAAATGGTTTCTGGGTTCTTTGGAATAGGTGTGTCTAAGCCTCCTCACAAATTTTGAGACTTAGAACACTTTCTGATGCTACAAAAATCAAT